>MCJB01003225.1:13866-111633 GCA_002018475.1 Nicotiana obtusifolia
GGGTGTGGGGGGGGGGGGGGAATGTTGAGCTAAATTGGGTAGACTTTTGGTAGTGGGATGGAGGAATCCACCATAAGAGGACCTTGAAATCATAATACCCACCTAGTGTTTGATAAAATGCTCAAGTGAGCTGGAACCATAAACTCTCTCCTAATTTGTGTTCAATTTGGAACCATAAACTCTCTCCTAGAATTCCAAAACATTGTAGTAATTTAAGAAAAAGCTCGAGGCAAGGTATATTGACTAAACTCTTCTCTTAGAATTGAACCCCACAATAACCTTATAAAGTCCCTAGTTGTTTGTTATAAATTGATTATTCCGAATAAGCCTTGTGTAAAAAGATATATGTTCAATATGTATTCCATTGTTCTTGTTATGTTATATTATATTTGGAAATGTGCTCGAAGCATGTATTGCATATCTAAATGTTATATCTTTAAGTTGTGATTCTAATGAAGGCTATTATGTCAAATTGTGTAAGAAATCTCAATGTGCTTAACATTCTTATTTGCTCAACATGTGGACTTACAGTCTTGAATAGAAATGATCTGTCGTTGATGATCCATGATAATGTTGGAACTGAAAGAGATGAATATGAAATATGCAATACGGCCAACGTGCCAAGAGTGACATTGTGTTAATGCCATCGGCGCCAAAGAACATAATGATATATAAAATATAATGAGATGAGTTGTCAATCCTTTAAATAAATAAACACCCTTGGAGTATCGTTAGTCACCGAGGAAGGGTAGGTAGAAATCATCTAACCCCGAAACTACACGTGCCAGTGTAGGATTGAATTATGATTGTACCCCTTTATTGGGATGAGATTGATGTGAAGAGAATATTCCCCTTTATTGGGATGAGATTATTGCTACAAAAGGGTGATGTCGATCCACACGACATTGTGGTGAAACGGCCTAGCCGGCCGGGTCGTGATCGGACGCCATGCCGCACATATGGCAGTGATTGTGCTTGAGATTATGATTGAAACAATGATTGAGACTAAGATAATGATTGTGATTGTGGTTTATGTATTTAGATGAGACCGCCTAGCTGACCGGGCTGTGATCGGACTCTATGCTAAAATCATGGTGGTATATCAGTGCTAAGATCTCCCAACCTAAAATGATGGAAATTTACTTGACACTTATCTTGCTCCTAATTTTGATGCTTTATAACATTTGAGGCTTCGATTGATTTATGACTGTCTTTCTTTGTATTATCATTCGTTCTAGCGAGAGGGTGTTTAGCCTTACATACTAGTACTATTCCATATGTACTGTTACGCGGCGCCTTCTTGAGATTCTTTGGAAGGGCAACGTAAGTCTAAGAAAACAATGCCAGTGCGATTGCTATCCACCAATTGAGGTCCCCTCCGTACGCTAGACTAGATTGTCAGTGCCATACGGGAAAACCAATGTCATGAGCAACTGAGAGAGCAGAAAAGAGAATTGAGAATGAAAGAAAGCTTGATTCCATTAATAAAAGCTATTACAGAAAAGCAACACAGTGTCGAGGGGGAGAGACACCAGTACAAAGAATTGTTTTCTTGCTAGAAAGTTTGATTTCTTGATCCCCCCCTAATAATGCTTAAAAAAAATAAACCAAAGTTACATGACTTGACCTAAATAACCTGTAGAAACACACTAAAAGAAAATGAAGTAAAACTACTCTATATTTACAATTGAAAGGACTTTGTCTTCTACAAGGTAGAAACAAATTTGTCCGGCGCAACTTTGTCTTTAGCATTAGGGTCTGTGCACGCAGCGTTATTGGCATCTGTCTGTGGCTAGGCGCTGGCGATGGCTATCGGTGGAGCGACAGAGGCACATGCACGCTTGTCACTTGGACCTGTCGAGACCACGAGGCCGACCGTGGCGCTGGGCGTTGTGAGGCTTGCCAGGATGCCACGGGGTCACGGGGCATGGCTGGAAAGCCGCCCATGAAATTCTCCCCTACCTGAGTTGGCGACGGCCTCGGCGCCTTACTTGCAAATAGTCATCAATTAGGCTCTTGTAGGCTTTGAGGTTTGTTCCCCTCTCCTAAGTATTCTCCTCTACATGACATCCCTGCCATTTCACCAGGAAGTCTTGATGATCTTTCCTTGAGGCGTGAATCACTCAATCGTCAAGAATAGCTTCAACACGCCTTTTCCCGGTAGAATTAGGGCCTCAAATACTGGGTATTGTGAGTTGGCTCCATGAAGGATCCTCCATATCTTCCCGAAAAGGTTTCAGGAGACTGACATGGAAGACGGGATGGATTTTCCACCAACCTGGGGTATCCACCTGGTATGCAACTTTCCCAATGCGCCTTTCAATGGATAAGGGTCCAATATAATTTTGCAATAGGCGAGGGTCATGGACCCCTACAAACAAGTACCACTTTGGGGTTTTAACCATCACTTTATCTCCTACTTGGTATTCAACAAAGCGACGATTTTGATCAGCATGCCTCTTCATCTGCTTTTGGGCTTTGACAAGATAGCTCCGCACTATCTCCAAATTCTGCTTCCATTATTTTGAGAAGCTAGCAGCTCAAGGAGATTTGGACATGTTTGGTGCATTCACGGTGTGTGGGAGTAGCGGTTGCTGTCCGGTAATAATTTCAAAAGCGCTCTTGTTGGTACTAGAGCTCTTTTATGAATTGAAATAAAGTTGAGCAGCATCCAAAAGCTTCACCCAGTTCTTTTTCTATCCGGTTACGAAGTGGCAGAGATATTCCTCCAGCATGCCATTGAATCGCTCTATCTGGCCATCAGATTGCAGATGAAAACTTGAACTGTGGCTCAATTTTGGCCCGAGGCACTTAAAGAGTTAAGTCCAAAAGTTGCTAGTTAAGCGTGAGTCACGATCACTAACGATGTCTTTAGGCAGGCCCCAATATTTGACGACATGAGAGAAGAAGAGTCGAGTTGTATCTTCTGCTGATATATATTGTGGGGATGCTATAAAGGTAGCATACTTGGAAAATCGATCTACCACAACCAAGATAGTTATGAGATCCTCGACCTTGGGCAATCCGGTGATGAAATCCAGGGAAACACTTTCCCAAGGTCTCTTTGGGACAACTAGTGGTTCCAAGAGTCCCGCTTGTGTCACGCAGTCCGACTTGTCCTTCTGGTATACTAGACAATTCTTCACATACTGAGCAATGTCATCGGCAATTTGAGGCCAATAATATGCACGGTGAAGTAACGCCATGGTACGTTATTCACCGGGATGACCGGCCCACAAAGTATCGTGGCATTTTGCTAGAAGAGTCCTTCGCAGATCTCCTCATTTGGGAACATAAAGTCGGTTCCCTTCACTTTCAAGAAACCATCTTCTATGTAGAACTGGCGAGTCTTGCCTTGTCTTACCAATTCAACCAAATACTGTGCTGTAGGATCCTTGATGAGTAGATCCGCTATCTGGTCTTTTATGGTGGTGGCTACTTCGCTCCCCCTTAGGGTGGCGAGTAGGCACACCAATGCTAGATGAGCTCTCCGACTAAGTGCATCGGCAACATGATTCGTCTTCCCACTTCGGTACTCCAGGTTGAAGTGAAATTCCGGTAGGAGTTCCTGCCACCTGGCCTGTCGACCATTCAGCTTCCACTGGGTCATGAAATGGCTAACAACTGTGTTGTTTGTTTTGACCACGAACGGGGTTCCCAGCGGATAGTGCCTCCAAAGGCGTAAGTAATAAACGACAGTCAATAATTTTTTCTCGTGGGCGGCATAGCGCCGCTCTGTATCCTTCAGCTTCCGGCTCTCGTACGCTACGAGATGCCCTTCTTGTAGCAAGACGCTACCAAGGGCATAGTTGGAGGCATCTGTTGCATCTCGAATGGCTTGGCCAAATTAGAGAGGGTCAAGACGGGGCTACTAGACATAGCCTCTTTCAATGCATTGAAGGCCTCCGATCGCGTGGGTCCCCAATCCCAAGGCGTGACCTTCTTGAGAAGTTCTGTCAGTGGTACTGCAATGAGGGAGTAATTTTTCACAAATCGTCGATAGAAGTTGCATAGGCCAAGGAACACCCTCATGCGTGGATATCCTTAGGAGGCGGCCAATCTGTGATAGCCTGAATCTTCTGTTGGTCCATCTTGATTCGCCCTTCCTCAATGACATGTCCGAGGAAGTCGATTTGTTTTCAAGTAAAGGAGCACTTGGATAGCTTCGCATATAATTCGTGCTCACGTAATCGGGCTAGCACCTTCTGCAAGTGCTATATACCACAATGTCATCCAAGTAGACCACCATGAATTCATCAATGTATTCTTGGAAGACTTGGTACATCAGGTTGCAAAATGTGGCTGGTGCGTTGGTCAAGCCGAATGGCATAACCAGGAAGTTGTATGACCCATATATTGTCATGCAGGTCATCTTGTGTTCATCACCCTATGCCATCCGAACTTGCCAATAACTTGTCCTCAGGTCTATTTTGGTGAACACCATCGCACCACCTAGTCTATCGAACAAGTCTTCCATCAGTGGAATAGGGTACTTGTTCTTCACAATGATTTTTTTTAGAGCCCGATAATCCACACAGAGTTGTAAGCTGCTGTCATGTTTCTTTTGGAATAGCACAGGGGACTCATATGGGGACTTGGAGGGCACGATGATCCCTGTGTCTAGCAATTCCTTCAACTGTCTCCGAAGCTCGGTGAGTTCGGGTTGTGACATTCTGTACGGCGCCCGGGTGGGTGGTTTCGCACCCGACACCAACTCAATCTCATAGTCTACAGTGCGCCTAGGCGGGAGTTGCTTTGGCATGTCTTGTGGCATGACGTCTTCAAATCCAATAGCAGCTCCTTCACGGGTGTAGGAAGAGGACCTAAGGAGCGTTCTATATCTTCAATGTAGAGGGTAGCCAAGAACGTAGGTTCATGTCTTTTGACCCCCTTTTTTAACTATAAGGCCGAGATGTTTTCAACGGCCATCTTTATGGGCATGGACATAATAGTGCACAGCTTGGCTCCATATGTTCCCATCATCAGTAGTATGTCTGCATATGGTACGGGTATGATGTTGGTTTGCCTCAGGAAGTCCAACCCTACTATCAACTTGAAGTCATCTATGATTACCACCCGTAAGTTGAATTTTCCTTCATAAGGGCCAAACTTCACTGGTACTTCTTTGGCTATTCCACCCACTCGCTGAGGAGGAGAGTTGATAGCCTTGACATGACCTCTGCCCTTTCCTACAACTAGACCAAGGTTCTCCACCTAAGTCGAGCCTAAGTAGTTGTGGGTACCACCCGTTCCTATCATCGCCCGAATAGGCTTGCCATTTACCTTCATCTCAATGAACATTAAGGTCCTCTCTTGTTTAAGAGGATTCCTCTCATCCGTCTTCTTTTTCCTTTTTTTGGCGATTGGGTAGGGGTCCTTCTTCTTAAGGATACCAGCATTGGTTCCCGCTAAGGCCTCAGAAATAGAGCCAACAATTGCATTGAAGGCACCTACTGGTTTGGTCTGGTCTACATCATCTGCGTCGTCATCCGTCCCATCATCAAAAATATGATGGGCGTTCATCTGTGCATGTGGGCATTCATTATTCCAATGTGGTTCGCCGCAATGACGGCATCCTGAAGGGGGTTTCTTCCCCCCATCGTTGTTGTTAGATGCAGTGCTAGTCTGCTTGAGGAGGGAGCATTAGATTTGTTGCACTCCGATCTCCTCCACTTCTGATAGGGCCACCAGTGCTTGGCTGGCCCCCTTTGTATCCTCCTTGGACAGGTTTTTGAAGCCTATCCTTCCGAGCTTCCACTTGATAATCCCCAACGCACTCCACTGCTTTGATCACCTTAGGTAACGTGTCTACCCTTTGTCTTTGCAGCTCCATACAGGCATAGGGTTTCAACCCTTCCAGGAAGATGAAGAGTTTTTGTTTGTCCCCTATTTCACGTATGTTCAGCATGAGCGTAGAGAATTCTCACACGTAATCCCGCACTGATTTGGTCTGGTGGAGCTCCTGTAGCTTTCTCCTTGCATTGTACTCAATATTTTCAGGGAAGAATTGTAGGCGTATGGCTGCCTTCAGTTCTTCCCATGTCTCGAGAGCATCTTCACCAGCCTTGATGTCTTCGTACTTTACCCACCACCAAAGTTTAGCATCATCCTGAAGACACATGGCAGCAGTTGCTACTTTTTTAGCTTCTTCTAGGCCCCCCACAACATCGAAGTACTGTTCGATGTCGAAGATGAAGTTTTCCACTTCTTTGGAATTTCGATATCCACTGTATGACTTTGGCTCGAGAATTTTCAGTTTTTGTTTCACGGGGGCGAGGTTCACAGCACCCCCGATTTGGTTCCCGCCTTCGAAGCGACCTTGTAAAGCAGCATTGACAACGTTGAGCTGGTCTGTCAAGTTGTCTATAGCTTGTTGCATGGCAGTCACCCTGTCTACCTCTTGTGCCCTGTGGGTTAAATCCTCGGTATGCTCCTGTTGGAGGCCCTCAAATTTACCAAATATTTTGGCTGCCTCTGTGGCTGCCGTTTGCCGGTCTCCTTCAGAGTCGCGACTGATGTTTTCTATGTCAACTTCAACCTGGAGCATTTTGCGGTCCAGGTTGTCCAACCTTTGCACTAGGCTGGTCTTCAGATCAGGCACCATTTCCACGATGGGCCGTAATACATTAACCGTCTGCTCAAGGGTCACGATGCGATCCCCATGATTCACCATGATCATAAATGGTGGTGATTGTAATGTTATCCCTCGTCCGATGTCGAGCCTAGGCTCTAATACCAACTGTTATACGACACCTTCATGAGATTCTTTGGAAGGGCGACGTAAGGCTAAGCAATCAATGTCAGTGTGATTGCTGTTCTCTGATCGACGTTTTATAGTCTGCATATTTATGGAAAGAGGAAGCTAGGAGAGGATTCTAAACAATTCTATCGAGCCGAACAACAAAAAGAGAAAGATAGAATACCTTTCTTATCTAGCACGCTGGTACTTGCTTAGAGTGAGAACCCAGTCCATAGCTTTACTTACCAGTTATCTGTCGATTGCCTTCTCTCCCATTACCTTAAAGTTCAATCAGAAGCCTAGAAGAAAGACCGAGGCTGGGGTAGATAGAGGAAGAGAAGATTTATTGAATGCTCTCGGGCATTTATCCAACTGAGGCCCCTTTGTACGCTAGACTAGATTGTCAGTGCCGTAGGGAAAAACCAATGTCATGAGCAACTGAGAGAGCAGAAAAGAGAATTAAGAATGAAAGAAAGCTTGATTGCATTAATGAAAGCTATTACGGAAAAGCAACATGGTGTCGAGGGGGAGAGACACCAGTACAGAGAATTGTTTGCTTGCTAAGAAAGTTTGATTGCTTGATCCCCCCTAATAATGCTTAAAAAAAAAAACCAAAGTTACATGACTTGACCTAAATAACCTATAGAAGCACACTAAAAGAAAATGAAGTAAAACTACTCTATATTTACAATGAAAAGGACTTAGTCTTCTACAAGGTAGAAACAAGTCCATTTGCCGCAACTTTGTCTTTAGCATCAGGGTCTTGCGTAGCGTTGTCTGTGCGCGCAATGCTGTTGGCATCTGCTTGTGGCTGGGTGCTGGCGATGGCTATCGGTGGGGCGATAGAGGCATATGCGCGCTTGTCAGTTGGAGATGCCGAGACCACGAGGACGACCGTGGCGCTGGGCGTTGGGAGGCTTGCCAGGACGCCACGAGGTGCGTCCAAAGGGTCATAGGGCATGGCTGGAAAGCCGCCAATGACAGTACTAACGTCCCTTTTGCCGGGGGCACTGCATCTTTAATGGATGAAGGTAGTTCCGTAAGAGGTGGCATTGATCATTGATAGCAGTACACCCTCTTCTCCGCAGATTTGGTGAGCCCCACTTCATTCGGGGTCGTGTATTATGTTTTGAGATATAGCTGGGGCCTTGTTGCCGGTGTTATCATAGTATTTTGTATCCATAGAGGCTCCGTGGACATAGTGTGGGTTGTATATGGGTGTTGGGAAAGTCAAACTAGCCTTGTTGTATTTCAATCACTTGTTGCACTTAAACTATGATTGTGTATGTATTTTGAGACTATAAAATGAAGTGACTAATGGAAAAGGGATTGGCATTGTTCATGGAATCCACTCAATGTGTAAATAATGGTATAAATATATCTTTTCTTTATTCATGGGCGAGTTGGGTAGAAGGTATTGCACAGGCTTGCTCGGCTGGAGCATCTCGGTTGAGCACCGGTTGCTCTCCTCGTATCAACTGTCGCAAAATACGAGGAAGGGATGGCATTCGCGATAAAGGCCGGAGTCTGTTAGGTTCGCATTTGCGAACTAAAATTTCGCTTTTGCGATGGAGGCTTCGGCTAGGCTAAGTCGCATTTGCGATCAATTTAATCACTTTTGCGCTATTTCCATAGTTCACATTCGCGATGTCAGCAAGACTATGAGGGTTTCACTTTTGTGAATCATTCTTCACATTTGCGACTGGACATAAAAGCTGAGGGGCGAGATTGTAGTCTCATTTTCATATCTTTGAACCCTAAACTCGATAGGAGGCGATTTTAAAGATGGATTTTCATTTACAATAATTTGGTAAGTGATTTTTGATCAATTTTCAACTATTTTACATTATTAGATGAGATAAATTAACATCAAAACTTTGAGAACCAAAGTAAAGTTTTGAGAAATTTTTGTCTAGTTTTGAAAAATGAAAATTTGAGTTTTGTGAGGCGATTTGGACTCAAATTTTGAAACAAAACACATATATAGACTCGTGGGGTTGTGGGTAGTCGGAATCTACCCTTGGATCATGGTTTTGACCTTGCGAGCCCGGGGTTGACGTTTGTTGACTTTTGAGAATTATGCACAGATCATAGCTTTATTTATTGGAATTGATTTCTCTTGCATTATTTGATGTTATTAAGTCAATTTTGGTTAGATTTGAGCCGAATGGAGGTAAATTGTAAAGGGAAAGCTATTATTGAGTATTGATCGAGGGAGAGATAAGTATCTTGCCTAACTTTATGTGGGGAAACGACCCTATAGGGATTGGTTTGTTTGCGCTATTTGAACTACGTGAAAGACATGTACTCGAGGTCACGAGTGTGTACACGGCTTTATATGTGAAAATTTGACCAGTTTAGACTCTTAGGGTCTTTATGCGCACTTAATTGAAGTTGCTCTATCATGTTATGTCCTCCATTCTAAACTCACTCTTATATGCCCTATTTGAAGCCGTTGGTTCATGTTCTATCTTTTATTTCCAAAGATACTCATACATACTTTAATTGTAATTGTTGCCTTTTTATTGTCGTGTTACCTCTTTCATAGTAAGTTATCTTTATTTGAAGTTATTGTTACATGTTATCTCTTTCGTAGTTGATTATCCTTAATTGAAGTCGATGTTATATGTTATCTCTCTTATTGTTGAACTACTCTTACTTTTATTACTTGTTATGTCTTTCATTTTTGAGCTTATTCCCCCATTTCATTGTATTGTTGTCATGCTTGCGTTGATTTACTTGTCGTACCTCGTGCTATTGTTGTTCTTGTTGCACTCGGTATTGTTGAGCCGTGGGCTATGCATGGTTTTGGTATTGGAAATGTTGTTATGGAAACATTGTGGTATATGGACACATGTGGTGTAGGTTTCTTATATTATATTGTTATGTTGTTAGCATATGTGGGATTGTTGAAAGAACTGTTGGGGTTTTGCTTGTGAGTTGTCCGTGTTATTGTTACTATTGATATTTGCACATACGGCGTGACAAGGTAGGTTATATATGTTGGGTTTGTGCATGTGGCGACACAAGGTGGGGTAACTGTTATGCGCGTGTGGCGAGAGACAAGGTGGGCATTTACTTTATTGTTGCGCACATAGCAAGACAAGGAGGGCTATGTCGGGGATGCTTTGGGATGTCCTGGGGTATTGTCGCTGATGATATTTGTGTGGTGGTTACTATCTTGTGTGAGTCATACACATTACAGGTTTTGTTATATTGTTTCCAATGTGCCATTTGGTATCTCTGGTCTTACTTGTTGACTTGAGCTGTGATAGTACACCTGCAAAAGCATACACTGTAATCTGTCACTTATATCAGTCCAAGAATATGAACCTTGATGATTGTTGATCATTTACATGTATTCTCGTATACCTGCCTTCTGTGCGTGAGTTGAACTACTAGTACGTGAGTTGTCCGTGTATATGAGATATTGTTACTATTGGCACGTGAGTTATCCGTACGGATATGAGATATTTTTACTACTAGCATGTGAGTTGTTCGTGTAGATATGGGGTATTAATAGTATTGGAACGTGAGTTGTCTATGCATCATGTGAGTTGTCCGTGCGGTTGTGATTGATAATGTGGGCACAAAATGCCAAGTGATTAGGGTTTGTGATTCGAGACCGGTGATTTCTGATTATGAGGTGTGGTACCTCAGGGAAATTCTTGTATAAACCTTGTGTGAGAGCAGTTGATTATTGGATTGTTGCTTGTTTTTCCTAACTTGGTTTTATTGGACTTAAACTGTATTTTGCTTACTTTATGGCGTGGTTACCTGTTTTCTCCTTGTTGATAATCGTTGCTTCTAGTTTTAATTTGTAATTATTGTATTGTTATTCTTACCATGTTTTGTTTTATATTGATATTGTTCCCTGTTAGTTTAATATTCATACTTGTACAGGTTATTATGTCTAGTAGGTGTCTTGACTATTCCTCGTCACTACTCCATCGAGGCTAGCCTTGATACTTACTGGATACCTTGTGGTGTACTCATGCTACGCTTGCTGCACAGTTTTGTGCAGATCGAGGTGCCTCGGAGCGCGCTGGTCATTAGATAGCTAGTTGTGAGTTGCAGCGGAGACTTCAAGGTATAGCGTTCGCAGGGCTCGAAGTCACCTTCTGATGTTTTACTTTGTACTGTTTATTTCTATTCCAAATAGTGATATATTTGATATTCTTAGTTATTCATAGAAAGGCTTATGACTTGTACTATCGGTTTTGGGATATTGTACATCTATTGATGGTTGTTGGCTATGTATAGAAGTCACTGGTTCATGTCTAATAGTTAGTTGGTTTAAATCTGTTGTTAACCCAGTATGTGGTAGGCTTACCTAACCTTAGAGACTAGGTGCCATCACGACTCGTAGGGAGGGATTTTGGGTCGTGACAAGTTGGTATCAGTGCTTTAGGTTCATAGGTGCTACGAGTCTGTCACGACCCAGAATCCCAACCTCGGGGTCATGATGACGCCTAACATCTACTTGCTAGGCAAGCCGACATGAAATAGAAAATTAACTAATTTTAACAATTGACAGCAAAATATTAACAATGATAATGATATAAGTCTGAAGTAGAGTAAAATAATACCAAACAACGAAATCTAAACATATCTCAGATTCTGGAGTCACGAATACATGAGCATCTAGAGTGCGTAGAAACAAGGTCTGAAAAAATACAACAATTTTGAAACTCAATAAAATAGTAAATGTAGGAGGGAAGGGGAATTCAGGGCTGCGGACGCCGTGCAGCTACACCTCAAGTCTCCGACTGCGACTGAATCCGAGCAGAAAGCTACTGAGTGCCGCTAGGACCAATACCAGTATCCGCACAAGAAGTGCAGAAGTGTAGTATGAGTACGACCGACCTAATGTACTCCCAGTACAGGTTTATATAAAGCATCAATAATAACAAAGAATGATAACGTATAAACTAGGAGGGGACATGTGAAAAAGGGAAAGATATAACAACTACGACAAGTATGAAATCACGAAATAACAAAGTAAATTACCAAAACCGAGACAATCTGTCAAATCAATGATATGAAAATGACAAAGCATCACCCTTCGTGCTTTTACTCTCGTCCTCACCATGCAATAAGATGAATATACAGGCACGACATCACCCATCGTACTTTTACTCTCGTCCTCACCATGTAATCATAATATGAATAAAATGGCACGGAATCACCCTTCGTGGTTTTACTCTCTTCCTCATCATGTAATAATGATAATATAATCGAAATGGCATGGCATCGCCCTTCGTGCTTTTACTCTCTTCCTTACCATGTAATAATGATAATGTAGATGCAATGGCACGGCATCATCCTTTTTGCTTTTACTCTCTTGCTCACTATATAATAATGATAATATGAATTCGAATAATAAACAATGCGGAGAATAAGTTTAAATTCAAAGATGGTGCCATGATACCAAACTTCAACTTCCAAAAATATTCAACAACTTTGAGATAAGCAATAATTACAAAACGAATAATCAAAAAAATAATAATCTAACCTAAGCATGGATATCATAATTAACAAAACAATGAAATACAAAGAAACAAGTTCCATCCGCATGCTTTAACCCAATTACAACGCATAAGTACTCATCACCTAACAAATAAGTTGTCCTTACACATAAAACACGTAGCAAATAGACCAACAAGTCCTAATCCCTCAAGTTAAGGTTTACCACGACACTTACCTCACTCTGCAACCAAGTCAATCCTCAGCCACGACTTTTCCTCTAGATTAGCCTCCAAACCAATCAAATCTAACTAAATGTAGTTCAAATAATTCAAAAATAAGCTTTAGAAACTACCCACAAGTGAAATAGATTCAATCTTTAATGTTTTTGAAAAAAGTCAACAAAAGTCAACCCCGTGCCTGCTTGCTCAAAACTCGAGATTCGAACCAAAACCCGATTACCCATTCGCCCCTGAGCCCGATTTTGTGATTAGTTTCAAAATCCGACCTCAATTTGAGATCTAAATCTCAATTTCTCAAAATCCCCTATTTCTACCAAAATTCTTATTTCTACGATGAAAAAGCATAGATTAAAGGTTAATATCAATGGTTGTTTATGCAAATGTAAGGAAACAACTTAAAATCTACTAACCTAAGAAGTTGGGATGAAAAACCTCTTCAAAATCGCCTCTAGGCCAAGCTCAAACATGAAAATGGTGAAAAGTGGGATGATTCCCGATTTTGGGATATCTAAATCACTGGGAGTCAGGCCTTCTCGCGTTCATGAATCGCCTGACGTGATCGCGAAGCAGCTGCGGCCAAAGGCCTTCGTATTCGCGAGCCACTCTTCGCATTTGCGAAGGCTTACTCCCACATGCCTTTGCATTCTTGTTCCAAAGAGTAACAGCCAAGCTCCCTTTTCAGGTCCCATAACCCTATGCGTTCGCAAAGGGTAAACCCTCCAGTGCTTCGCGTCCGCGACCAAGACATCGCGTTCGTGATGAAGTAGTTATGTCTCTGTCCCGGTTTCCCCTTCGTGATCGCGAAGCACAAAATCTCAGACACCAGCACCAACAAAACCAACTGACTTCTTAAGTCCAAAATTGACCTTTAGCCTATCCGAAACTCACCAAACACACAAGTGTAATAACATCATGCGAACTCGATCGCACGATCAAAATACCAAAATAACACTAAGAACTACAAATCGGACATCAAAAAGCATGAAATTTTCAAAGAAACTCAAGAACTTTCAAATTCACAACCGAGCGTCCGAATCATAACAAATCAACTCCGTTTTGCACCAAATTTTGCAGACAAGTCTTAAATAGTAAAATGAGCCTATACCATGTTTTGGAACCGAAATCTGAGCCAGTAGCTATAGAGTCAACATACAGTCAAACTTCGGAATTCCTTATACCTTCAAATTACTAGTTTTCAAAAAATCACGTCGAAACAAGTTAGGGACTTCCGAATTCAATTTCGGGCATATGCCCAAGTCCAAAATCACGATACGGAATCCACTGAGAACAGTCAAAATACCAATCCAGGTCCATTTACACAAAATGCTGACCGCAGTCAGCTCAAATCATTTTAAAGCTTTTTTCACTTAAATTTTTTTCGGAATAAGACCCGGACTGCACACACAAGTTGAGAAACTCTAAACAAAGCTAAGTCTCGGAACGCAGAAATAAAGGCTAAAACTCAAAATGACCTATCAGGTCAGCACATTCTCCACCTCTAAAATAAACGTTCGTCCTCGAACGGGCATAGAAAGCTACCTAGACTGGTGAAAAGGTGTGGGTATCTACTGCGCATGTCGGACTTGGACTCCCACGTAGCTGCCTCGATCGCTGACCTCTCCACTGCAATCGAACAGAAGGATAACTCTTAGACCTCAACTTCCGAACCTGCCATGCTAGAACGGCCACCAGCTCATCCTCGTAGGTCAAATCTTTGTCCAATTTGACTGAGCTGAAATCATAGGACGGATCACCGTGATACTTCCAGAGCACAGAGACATGAACATCGAGTGAACTACTGATAAGATGGGTGGCAATACAAGCTTGTAGGCCACCTCACCAACTCTCTTAAGAATCTCAAAGTGTCCGATATACCTACGGCTCAACTTGCCCTTATTTCCAAACCTCATCACACCCTTCATGGGTGAAACCCAGAGTAAAACCTTCTCTCCAAACATGAATGCAACATGATGAACTCTACGATCGACATAACTCTTCTGCCTAGACTGAGCTGTGCGAAGCCGATCCTCAATCATGTTGACCTTTTCCAAGGAATCCTAAACCAAATCGATACTCAACAACTGAGCCTCTCTCGGCTCAAACCAACCAATTGAAGAAGGAAACCGCCTCCTATATAAGGCCTCATAAGGAGCAATCTGAATACTCGATTGGTAGCCGTTGTTGTAGGCAATCTCTGCAAGCGGCAAGAACTGGTCCCAAGAATGCCTGAAGTCTGCAACAAAGGTGCGAAGCATATTCACTAATATCTGAATGGTGCACTTGGACTGTCCATCCGTCTGGGGGTGAAATGTTGTACTCAACTCAACCCGTGTGCCAACTCACGCTATACGGCCCCTTCAAAAGTGCGATGTGAACTGCATACCCTGATCATAAATAATGGACACCATCACACCGTGAAGACAAAAAATCTCGCGGATATAGATTTCAGCCAACCACTCTGAAAAATAGCTAAGTACCACTGGAATGAAATATGCCGACTTGGTCAACCTATCCATAATGACCTATAGTGCATCAAATTTCTTCGAAGTCCATTGGAGCCCAACAACGAAATCCATGGTAATACGCTCCTACTTCTACTCGGGAATCTCAAGTGTCTAAAGCAAACCGCCAGGCCTCTGATGCTCATACTTTACCTGCTGACAATTCAAACACCGAGCCACATATGCAAGTATATCTTTCTTCATTCTTCTCAACCCATAATGCTGCCTCAAATCCTGATAACATCTTAGCAACACTAATGAATGGAATACCGCGAACTGTGGGCCTCCTCATGAATTAACTCACGATGCCGACCCACATTGGGCACACAAATCCGACCCCGCATTTGCAACACCCCATCATCTCTAATAGTAACCTGCTTGGCACCACCGTACCGCACTGTGTCCTTCAGAACAAGCAAATGGGTGTCGTCATACTGACACTCTCTAATGTGCTCATATAAAGAAGAACGAGATACCGTGCAAGCTAGGACCCGACTAGGCTCCGAAACATCTAACCTCATGAGCTGATTGGCCAAGGCCTGAACATCTGATGCTAGCGGTCTTTCACCAACTGGAATATATGCAAGGCTACCCATACTCGCAGCCTTTTTACTCAAGGCACGACCACCACATTGGCCTTCTCGGAGTGATACAAAATGGTAATATCATTGTTTTTCAACAACTCCAACCACCTCCGCTGCCTCAAGTTGTGATCCTTTTGCTTGAACAAATACAATAGACTCTGATGATCCATAAATACCTCAAATCTTCAATGCATGAACAATGTCTGGCAACTCTACGTCATGAAAGAGGTAATTCTTCTCATGAACCTTCAACTGCCGCGACGCGTATGCAATCACCCTGCCATCCTCCATCAATATTGCACCGAGCCCAATACGCGATGCATCAGAATACACCGTGTAGGATCATGAACCTGTGGGTCATACCGACACTAGGCTGTAGTTAAAGCAATCTTGAGCTTTTAAAGCTCAACTCACACTCATTGGATCACCTGACGGGGCACCCTTCTAGGTCAATCTAATCAATGGAGCTACTATGGATGAAAATTCCTCCATGAACCAGCAATAATAACCCGCCAAACCTAGAAATTTCCAAATATTTGTAGCTGAAGTAGGTCTAGGCTAGTTCTGAACCGCCTCAATCTTCTTAGGATCCACTTTAATGCCCTTGGCCAATACAACATGCCCCAAAAAGGCAACCGAGTCCAACCAAAGCTCACACTTTGAAAATTTGGCATATAGCTGACTATCTCTCAAAGTCTGAAGTACAACTCGTAGATGCAGCTCATGCTCCTCTCGAGTACCTGAGGAGATCAAGATATCATAAATGAATACGATCACAAAAGAATCCAACTAGGGCTTAAATACCCGGTTCAACAAATCCATAAATGCTGCTGGGGCATTTGCCAACCTATATAACATCACTAAGAACTCATAATGTCCATAAAAGGTGTCTTAGGGACATCCGATACCCTAATCTTCAACTGATGGCAGCTAGATCTCAGATCAATCTTCGAAAAAATTTTGGCACCTTGAAGCTGATCAAATAAGTCATCAATCCTCGGCAACGTATACTTGTTCTTGATAGTGACTTTGTTCAATTGCTGATAGTCTATACACATCCTTATTGAACCATCACACCCCAAGGTGAGACACTATGTCTAATAAATCCCTTATCAAGCAAATCCTTCAACTGCTCCTTCAGTTCCTTCAACTCCGGCGGGGCCATACGGTTTGGTGGAATAGAAATGGGCTGAGTGACCGGAGCCAAGTCAATACAGAAGTCAATATCTCTGTCGGGTGGCATCCCCGACAGATCTACAGGAAACACTTTTGGAAACTCACACACAACTAGTACTGAATCCATGGAAGGAACTTCCGTACTAGAATCGCGAATATAAGCCAAATAATCTAGATACCCCTTATAGACCACATGCGTAGCCTTCACATAAGAAATAACCTTGCTGGTATAATGGCCAGGAGTCCCTTCCCACTCTAATCGAGGCAACCGTGGCATGGCTAAGGTCAGCGTCTTAGCATGACAATCCAATACAGCATGATAAGGTGACAACCAATCCATGCCCAAAATAACATCAAAGTCTACCATATCAAGAAGCACGAGGTCAACTCTAGTCTCAAGACTCCCAGTAGTAATCACACACGAGCGATAAACACGGTCTACAATGATAGAATCTCCCACAAGCGTGGACACATATACAGTATCACTCAAAGAATTACGAGACTTAACCCGATATGAAGCAAATAGGATGACAGCTCGTATCGAATAGAACTAAAGCATCTCTATGGCAAACAAGAACAATACATGTGAGAACGGTGTCGTATGACTCGGCCTCAAGTCCAGATGGGAATGTATAAAAATGGGGCTAGGCCCCACCAATCTGACCTCCGCCTCTCGGACGACCTCTAGCTGGCTGGCCTCCACCTCTAACGGCTTGACCTCCTCCTCTAATAGTCTGACCTCCACCTCTAGTAGCCTTAACACCGACTCTAGCTAGCTGAGCGGGAGGTGAAGCAACCGGTGCCGGAACCATGGCACGAGAACTCTGTTGTGGTATGCCACCATGTAACCTGAGGCAAAATCTAGAGAGGTGCCTCAGATCTCCACAAGTATAACAAGTCCTCGACTGCAGCGAGTGCTGACTCTGGATTTAGCCTTGCTGACTTGAATAACCACTATGATAACTCAGGATCAGAGGTGAATTATTATAAGCTGATGGTGCACTGTAGGTTTGCTGCCCAGGATGAGATACGTAAGGACTACAACTACCCAAAGCACCGTTGGATGCCTGAAACGCTGACTGAAATGGAATAGGAGGATGGTCTCTACCAAAAGTACCCCTACCTCCAGATGAGGCACCAGTGAAACCATCAAAATGACGAGGTCTCTTATCAGACACCGACACCCCCTCCTAACCTAGAACCGTCTCAATCCATCTAGCAATCTCTATGGCCCTCTGGAAAGAAATAGCATCTCTTGTCTCTTTGGCCATCTGTAGCTTGATGCTAAAAGTGAGTCCATCATTGAATCTACTCTCTCTCCCTCTTAGTAGGGAGTAATATAACTGCATGGCGAGCTAGGTCCACATATCGGGCCTCATACTGGGTGACAGACATAGTACCCTGCTGAAGGTGCTTAAACTGCATGTCTTATTCCTCTCTCACAGTGAAAGGAATAAACTTCTCTAAAAATAGCTGTGAAAACTGAACCCAGGTAAGTAAAGGTGAACCAGCTGGTCTAGTCAACACATAATCTCTCCGCCATCTTTGGCAAAACCGGTTATCTGGAACACTACAAAGTCAATCCTATTAGTCATAACAATACCCATGTTGTGCAACACCTCGTAGCAACGGTATAAGTAATCTTGTGGGTCCTCAGAAGGTGCACCACTAAAGTGAGTAGGGAAGAGCTTTGTGAACTTGTCCATCTCATCAATCCCTCAATAGACATCGTGGGCTTCTCCCCGATCTGTGTCGCAACAACCAGCTGAACTACCCCAATTAGCTGGGCTGTTAGAGTCTAATATAGGGGAGCCATATGCTCCGGAGTGTGAGTAGCGGGATTGACGCCTGGTGCCACTGAAAAAATGTATCGGTCGATGCCACACTCTCCATAAGGCATACCAAGCGGACTAGAGCGTCTTGAAGCACTAGAGTGACTATGAATCCCTCCGGAACCTGAGCTGGTCCAACTGGTATGGTCTAAGCTAGGGTCTCCTCCTCATGATTAATCTGAGGTTCCACTGTCGGTGTTGTTGCTCGAGCTCTAGGCTGAGCTCTGCCTCGGCCTCTGGCTCAACCTCGGCCTCGGTCTCTATCCCTGGTAGTATCTACAACAGGGGGATTCAGCTCCTACCCAGCTGTAGATGTTGTGCGTGTTCTCATCCTCTGCGAGAGAACAAGAATGGATTGATTCAAATATCATTGATAGAACAAAATCGCATGCTAGGGAAAGAAAGAAGTGATTTTTTTTGTAAAACTCTATAGACTCTGGAAGATAAGTACAGATGTCTCCATACCAATCCTTCAGACCCTACTAAACTTGCCATGACTCGTGAGACCTAAGCAACCTAGTGCTCTAATACCAACTTGATACGACTCAGAATCCCATCCTCGGGGTCAAGATGGCGCCTAATATCTACTTGCTAGGCAAGTCGACGTGAAACATAAAATTAACTAATTTTAACAATTGAAAACAAAATATTAAGAATGATAACGGTATAAATCTGAAGTAGAGTAAAATAATACCGAACAACAAAGTCTAAACATATCCCAGAACCTGGTGTCACGAATACATGATCATCTAGAGTGCTACAAAAAAGGTCTGAACAAAATACAACAGTTTTGAAAATCAACAAAACAGTAAAGATAGGAGGAATAGGACTTCAAGGCTGCATAGGCTGTGCAGCTATACCTCAAGTCTCCGACAGCAACTGAATCCGAGTAGAAAGCTATTGAGTGCTGTTAGGATCAATACCAGTATCTGCACAAGAAGTGCAGAAGTGTAGTATGAGTACAAGCGACCCAATGTATTCCATTAGTATCAAGCCTAACCTCGACAAGGTAGTGATGAGGCTATGATAAGACACCTATGTAAAATAAACCCGTACAAGTGTATGTACAGCAACAATAATAATAGCGAATGATAACGTGCAAAATAGGAGGGGCCATGAGAAAAGAGGGAAGATACAATAACTATGACATGTATGAAATCACAAAATAACCAAGTAAATCACCAAAACCGAGAAAATCAGTCAAACTAATGATATGAAAATGGCACGACATCACCCTTCGTGCTTCTACTCTTGTCCTCACCATGTAATAATAATATGAATGAAATGGCACGTCATCACCCTTTGTGCTTTTACTCTCTTCCTCACCATGTAATAATGATAATGTAAAGAAAATGGCAAGGCATTACCCTTCCTGCTTTTACTCTCTTCCTCACCATGTAATAATGATAATGTTAATGCAATGGCACGGCATCACCATTCGTGCTTTAACTCTCTTCCTCACCATACAATAATGATAATAGGATTCGAATAATAAACACTGAGGAGAATAAATTTAACTTCAAAGATGGTGCCATGATACCAAAACTTAAACTTCCAAAAATATTCAACAACTTTGAAATAAGTAATAATTACGAAATAAATAATCACATAAATAAAAATCTAACCTAAGCATGGATATCATAATTAACAAAACAATGAAATACAAAGAAACAAGTTCCACACGCATGCTTTAACCCAATGAAAACGCATAAGTACTCGTCATCGCATATATATGTTGTCCCCACACATAAAACACGTAGCAAATAGGCCAACAAGTCCTAATCCCTCAAGTCAATGTTAACCATAACACTTACCTCACTCTGCAACCAAATAAGCTCCCTTCCTAGGCCCCATAACCCTACGCATTCGCGAAAAGTTAGTCGCATTCGCGAAGCGTAAACCCCCAAGTGCATCGTGTTCGTGATGAAGGAGTCCTACCCCTGTCCCAGTTTCCCCTTCACGATTGTGAGAGTACCATCGTGATCGCGAAGCACAAAATCTCAGACACCAACAATGATGGTAGGCTAGAAATACAAATATTTGACTTTGCACCTATTATTTGATACACTTTAATTGTGTTTGAGCTAATATGGTCAATTTATACTCATTACATGTTTTTTGTTGTGTAGATCAAGATTCCAGGCTGAAACGAATTTATAGAGCTAAAAGGAATAAAAGCAAACTTTGAAGTCTGAGTAGAAATTTGAGAGTTAAGGCGTTAGGATCGAGTTCGGGAGTCAAGGACCGAGTAGGCATAGAAAAAAAAGGAAAGAAAAAAACGTAAGGAAATAAACCAAGGATGCCACGCCGTGCTATGCAAATGTGCAGCGAAATGAAAGAAGTTCAACATTCTGATAATTGTCATTTTCCACGTCGTGCAATTTGTCATGTGCCACCTGGTGCCAAGATAATTGAGATAAATGCAAAACAAGATCCTTCTAATGTTGGCCACCAACACGTCATGTGTTAGGCTATGCCTCATGAGCGGCAATGTTAAATTGTTCATCATGAAGCAAAACGTGATACAGTAGTAGAATTCCATTACCACAACACCCAGGGCGGCGCGGCCCGCAGCGTGGCAGTGCTTTTGTACTATTGCCCGTAAGAAGTTGCTCTCTGAATTTTCCCGCAGCGGCACGCCTGTGCAATGTTTACAGAGTAAATGTCCTATTTCGTCTAGGAGAAGGTGATTTCATCTGGGCCCAACCCTACTTGGTCTAAATACATGGAAAAACATTATTTCTTGGACTTTTGACACATATTCGACCTAAGGAGGCTAAGGAGGAGTTGGAAGAACACGAGCACAAGGATTTCATCATTCCTTCCTCACTAAAGACATTAGTTTGGATTGAATTTATGCTTTCCTATACTCTAACTTTATTTTTGATTAATTTCTCCATATCTCTGGAGTAATTCTCTTTAGGGTTTGATGGATTTAATTTATTCATGATTGTTTGTGGATATAACTCTAGTTTTATGTATTGAAGCGTTTTTGGATAATTTAAATGTTTCATCTATATTCACTTGTTGATGTAACCGAGAGAGGCATAACATTTTTGCATTATATTGTTGGTTGAGTTCATTAATTCTTCTTAGTAACTGAAAGAGGCTAGTGAATCAGTGATTAAACTTAGTTAGGAGAATAATCGAAAGAAGTTTTCCTAAAGACCAATCCACTACACATTCTTGCATATCTTCACATGCGTAAATTGGTTCATCTAGAGAGATTACGACTTAATCGAGAGAGGAGTTTTAGCTGAACGTTTGAACTAATAATTGAGTGAATTCAAAAGACTCACTTGAAAATTAGAAGTGAATTATCTAGAGTTAGATCCCAAACAATTATCTTGCACATATCCTATCAATTCCTATTTCCTCCTACTGATAACCTTCTTTGTTTCGATTGTTGTTAGTCAATAGTTTTAGACTCTTTGTTAATTTTAGTTAGAAATCATATATATCTCAATTATTGATCATCTTGGATAGCAATCAAGCTAGAAACTAAGAGAATACTGTTTAAATCGAATCCCTATGGATACGCTATTATACTATAGTGTATTTGACTAGCGAACATAATTTAAGTGTGTGTTTTGTGCTTGTCAAATTTTGGTGCCGCTGCCGGGGATTGGCATTCAACAGTGTTCAAAATAGTTTGTAGTGCAAATTCAGGATTTTTTCTTTTTTGTTTTGATTTTTCTTTTCTCTTTTTACATTTGGTTTTGTTTTGACTGTGCGTAGGCTACAGGTTATGATTGGTGCATAACTCGAACTTCTGGGAAGGAAGTGCTACCATACGAGCCAAATATTGAAAAACAACTGCAATAGCTGAGGAAGGAAAGAAATCTCACCAGTACAACAAAAAAGTTTGGGCAATCCTCTACCAAAGAACTCATGGCTGGAAATGGTGAAGATAATGTAGATTTGTCCGTGAGAGAAGCGGCCCAACGACTAGAACAAGCTGCACGGGATGCCGAGGAAGCAGCTATTTGGGATGCATAGATTATCTATGATGAAGAGAAGGGTCGGAGAATTGCTCAAAATTAGTCCTTGGGTGTAGACCAGTTCGGAAATATAGCTCCCATGCTTGGGCGACCACTTGGCGATTATGCTAGACCGTTCTACAATCAAGGTTTATCAAGTGTTAGACCACCTCCAATTGCAGCAAACAATTTTGAATTGAAGCAAGGGTTGCTCCAAACTCTTCCAAACTACTATGTCTTCAGAGGGAAGCAAAATGAAGATCCAAACACACATCTAATGGACTTCGAGGAGATTATGAACACCTTTCAATATAATGAGGTGTAACAAGATGTTGTGTACTTAAAGGCATTCCCATTTTCTCTCAAAGATGATGCAAAGCAGTGGCTTCGAAGTTTGCCCACGGGATCAATTAGAACTTGGGAGTAGATGACTAGAAAATTCCTTGATAAATATCTCTCCTCAGCTAAAATGGGCAAGTTTAGAAGAGAAATCCATAACTTCTGCCAGAAAGAGAATGAAACTATTTTTATAGCATGGTAAAGGTTTAAGGAGATTGTTAGAAAGTGTCAACAAAGTGGAATGAACTCTGGATGCAATTCCAGGACTTTTGGGATGGATTGACACCAGCCTCATGTAGAACATTGAGCAATACAACTGGAGGCCCTTGATGAAAAAGACTCTAGAGGAGGTAGTTGCAATTCTTGATGAGTTATTTGAAGAAGCTAATTAGTGGCCATCTGAGAGTGCTGAAAGAAAAAGATCAATCGGTGTTCGCCAAGTTGGTGCTACTACATCTGTGCAGGTACAGCTTGATGCTATGGCTAAAGAAATAAGAAAGTTGACCTTAGCTGCGATACAAAGTGAGCCTCACGCAGCTTGTGATATATGTGGAAGAGGACATCCTACTCATGAGTGTCAAGCCTCAACCGAGGAAGTAAAAGCTGTGGGAAACTACAATTTCAATGCAATGGGTCAGAGGCACCCCGATTTTTCATGGAGTTCACCTGGAGGTACTGCGAATGCTTGGAAACAAAATAACTCTAGAACGTACGGACAAGGAGCTCCAGCATACCAAAATCAGCAGAGGTAACAATTTCAGCCTCAACAGCCCATTCAGCTTAGTCTAGAGGATCTCATGAAGGCTTTCATTATGAAGACCAATGAGAGGCTGGACACTCATGGAGCAGCTATCAAAGAATTGGGCACTGGTTTGCAAAACCTGGAGAGACAAGTGGGACAAATTGCAACAATATTATCTAAGAGGGTTCCAGGAACTCTCGCCGCTGACTCTGAAAAGAATCCCAAAGAAACAGTGAATGTTGTACCTTGAGAAGTGGACAAGTGTGTAAAGATCCCACCTCGATCCAAAATGATGTGATACTAGAAAAAGAGTGTGGGGAGCAACTGAAGAATGTTGTTGTTAAAAATAAAAAAGGCCCGATGAAAATTGAGAAGAAGAAGGAAGAAAAATCAAGAAGGGAGGAACCTGAGGAGAGCCAGTATATGCCGGTTTTACCCTTCCCTCGAAAGCAAAGTAGAGAAAAGTTGGACAAGATGTTTGGGAGATTTTTGGATGTGCTGAAACAAGTTCATGTAAATTTGCCATTCATATAAGTGCTATTACAAATGCCTGCTTATGCTAAATTCTTGAAGGAGATCCTTACAAAGAAGAGGAAAATAGAGAAGACCTTGGTGGTGAAGCTCACAGAGCATTGCAGCGAGATATTGCAAAAAAAAAAAACTCCCACAAAAGTGTGGAGATCCAGGGAGTTTTACTATACCTTGCTCTGTAGGAACTACTCATTTTGATAAATCGTTATGTGATTCTGGTGCCTCAATTAATTTAATGCCTCTATCTATTTACAGGAAACTAGAGAAAGAGATCAGAGAGATAATGTCTGCACCAATATCTTTGTAGTTGGCGGACCAAACGACTTTGATACCCGGGGGAATAATGGAAGATGTGTTAGTTCGGGTGGATAAGTTCGTATTTCCTATAGACATTATAGTGGTGAATATGGAGGAGAACAAGGAGGTCGCCCTCATCCTAGGAAGACCATTCTTAACAACGGGTAGAGCAATATTGGATATACTCGAGAGAAACTCATGCTTAGAGTGGGTGAGGAGACTGTGATATTTAGGATGGATTTTGAAAATGGGGCACAAAAGGAAAAACCAGCTACCAGTGTGGAGTGAAATGTGAAGGGCTCAAAAAAGAAAGCTGCACTGAGTGAGAAATATAAGTGTGGGGTGTACCCCAAAAAGGTTGAGAAGAAGTTGTCTGCATGGATGTGCGCATTAGTTTGAAGGCGAGGAATGGAGCCCGACTTTGACTCAGACCTCGACTAGATGTTCAGGGAAGTTTTATTTGATTCTTTATAATTGTGTGTCATGGGGACATGCCACAACTTAAAGTGTGGGTGGGGGATATGATATTTGTATGTATGTATATTAGTTTTCTTTTTGTTAGTTGTAGTAGTAAAAAATTGAAAAAATTGAAAAATAAACCATAAAAATTTGAAAATTTTTTATTTTCCAGATGATGGATATCATTCGACATGTTTCTTGAGGGATTAAAGTCGAAAGAAAAAGACAAAGATATTCATTTGTACGTAGTGTAATAATTCCCCCTTGGTTTTTTTTATGTCGCGGTTCTTTTTCAAGGGTTTTGTTTGAACTGGGTGTAGTTAGTTTTTACTTTTGTTAGGAGTAGGAAACCTTGTGTTGTGATTGAATTGAAGGCAATATCTCTTAACTTTATTATGCCTTGAGAATAGTAAGTGCTTTAGTTTTGACGTTGAGACTCAGTTTGTGACTCTTGTATTACCTTAAATTGGATTATCTTAACTTTGCTTAACTGCTTTGGCTAGAGTGTCTTGATAGTCCAATCCGGAGCGAGTTATGTGCCATTTGTGTGTGAGGTTTTGTATTATTCATTGCATTGCATTTGATGTCTATAACTTGACCCATATGCTTGCAAAGAGAAGTAGTAGTTTATTCAGTCTAGGAAGTGATATATGCATTTCTTTGTTGAACCAGTTATATGCTTTTACCCACCTAATTGTTATGTATCGTAGTTAACCCCTTTGAGCCTGTAATCATGTTTCTTTGGAAACCACATTACAAGCCTCACCCATTTGTTCAAATTGACCATCTATTTGAACCTTGTACCTTTCATGAGAACTTGAATTTGTTATGAACTTTGTAAAAGTGAAGTGTGGGTTGGTTGATTTGGCTTTTGAGTGGAACTATTGAAATAGGAGAAAGGTGCATTGTTTTGAAAAAGAAAGAGCTACTTGAATTGAAAAAATAAATTGTATTGTTGTGCAAAATATTCCTTGATAGTGGTAACTTGATGTAATTGTGCTTAAAGAAGTAGGGAGTTAATGTATATTCATGTGAAGGTGGAGTTTTGGTTTGACATAAGTATGGGTTTTTGAACAATAAAATGTATGTATTAAAAGTGCTTAGGGAGGTGTAGTCACTCTTATATCCAAATGTATCCTACCCGTCTCGCAGCCTACATTACAACCAATTAAAGTCTTACTTGATCCTTGACTGAATGAGCTCAATTAGTAGAGTAGTACACTACGGGCAAGCCTATGGTACGTCTTTTGTGGTATATGAATGTTGTTTCTGAGAGTGAGGCGAATTTCTATCTTGAGTTCCTAATTGTTCTTAATTTCTATTGTGTGTGGAACCACTCTCTATTGTTGCATGAGGGCACTTGATTCATGAAGGAAAGGTAATGTCATTGACTTCTGTGTTAGAGTAAGTGAGCGGGTTGTGAAAAATGCATGGTTCTTTTGAGTCAAATCATGAGGCGAGGATTTTACGTTAGAGTGCTTAATCTATTTTAAATAGTCTTGGTGTGATGAGTTACGAGAGTTGTTTAAAGGTCGTGTCTCTATGAAATGTAGTTTGATTTCTCGAGGACGAGCAATGATCTAAGTATAGGGTGATGATGGTAGGCTAGAAATACGAAATTTTGGTTATTTTGCACATATTATTTGATACACTTTAATTGTGTTTGAGCTAAAATATGGTCAATTTATACTTATTACATGTTTTTTGTTGTGTAGGTCAAGATTCCGGGCTAAAACGAATTTATAGAGCTAAAAGGAATAAAAATGATCTTTGAAGTCTGAGCAGAAGTTCGAGAGTTAAGGCGTTGGGATCGAGTTCGGGAGTCAAGGACCGAGTAGGCATAGAAAAAAAAGGAAAGAAAAAAATGAAAGGAAATAAACCAAGGATGCCACATCGTGCTATGCAAATGTGTAGCGAAATGAAAGAAGTTCAAAATTTTGATAATTTTCAATTTACACGTCGTGCAATTCGTCATGTGCCACCTGGTGCCAAGAAAATTGAGATAAATGCAAAACAAGACCCTTCTGATGTTGGCCACTAACACGTCATGTGTTAGGCTAATCCTCATGAGGGGCAAAGTTAAATTATTCATCATGAAGCAAAACGTGACGCAGTAGCAGAATTCCATTACTAGGATGCCCAGGGCGGTGCAGCCCGTGGCGCGGTAGTGCTTTTGTGCTGCTGCCCATCAGAAGTTGCTCTTTGAACTTTCCCACTAGCGCCTCGCATAGGGCGTCGCCCCAGCTGCGCGCCTGTGCAATTTTTACAGAGTAAATGTCCTATTTCGGCTAGGAGAAGGTGGTTTCGTCTGGGCTCGACCCTACTTGGTTTAAATACATGGAACGCTATTTCCTAGACTTTTGACACATATTCAACCTAGGATAAGGAGGAGTTGGAAGAATACGAGCACAAGGATTTCATCATTCCTTCCTCATTCAAGACACGAGTTTGGATTGAATTTATGTATTCCTATACTTTAACTTTATTTGTGATGAATTTCTCCATATCTATGGAGTAATTCTCTTTAGAGTTTGATGAATTTGGTGTATTGATGATTGTTTGTGGATTATAACTCTAGTTTTATGTATTGAAGCATTTTTGGATGATTTAACTATTGCATCTATATTCACTTGTTCATGTAATTGAGAGAGGCATAACTTGTGATATTTTTGCATTATATTGTTGGTTGAGTTCATTAATTCTTCTTTGTAACTGAAAGAGGCTAGTTGAATCAGTGATTGTCTTTACATGCTTAAATTGGTTCATCTAGAGAGGTTAATACTTAATTGAAAGAGGAATTTTAGCTGAACATTTGAACTAATAATTGAGTGAATTCGAAAGACTCACTTGAACATTAGAAGTGAATTATCTAGAGTTAAATCCCAAGCAATTATCTTGCACATATCCTATCAATCTCTATTTTCCCCCCATTGACAACCTTCTTTGTTTCGATTGCCATTAGTCAATAGCTTTAGACTCTTAGTTAATTTTAGTTAGAAATCATATAAATCTCAATTGTTGATCATCTTGGATAGCAATCAAGCTAGAAACTACGAGAATACTATTTAAATCCAATCACTATGGATATAATATTATACTATACTGCATTTGACTAGCGAGCAGAATTTAAGTGTGCGTTTTGTGCTCGTCAAGCAACAGCAAAATCTGCAGATTTCTTAATTCCAAAATCGATCCGTAGCCTATCGGATACTCAGCCGAGCACATCAAGCTCAAAACTAAACATAGACACAAGTGTAATAACATCATATGAACTCGCTCACGCGATCAAAACACCATAATAACACCTAGAACTATGAATCGGACATCAAAATGCATGAAATTTTCAAAGAAACTCAAGAAATTTCAAATTCACAAACAAGCATCCGAATAATATCGAATCAACTCCGTTTTGTACCAAATTTTACAGGCAAGTCACAAATAGTAAAATTATCTTATACCAAGCTCTGGAACCGAAATCCGAACCCGGGAGCTATATAGTTAACCTACGGTCAAAGTTCGAGATTCGTTAAACATTCAAATTAATAGTTTTCAACAAATCACGTTGAAATAAAATAGAACTTTCAAATTCAATTTCGATCATACGCCCAAGTCCAAAATCACAATACAAACCCACCAAGACCGTCAAATTACCGATTTGGGTCCGTTTAGACAAAATGTTGACTGTAGTCAACTCAAATAATTTTAAGCGTAAAATTCATATTTTCTTCAGTTTTTTTCACTAAAAATTTTTAGGAAATAAGGTACGGGCTGCGCACGAAAATTGAGAAACTCAAAACGGAGCTAATCGACCTATCGGGTCATCACATAGTCATAAGCATGTTTACTAGAGTCTTGTGGATCGTTATGGAGACGTCTGTACGTATCTTCGAGAGGCTACAGAACTATTAGGAAACTTCACTTCTTTCATTCCTATCGCGCGAGTCTATTGATTTTGGAGTTTGAGCCTTTGTCATTCTATTCTCTCATAGATGCTGAGGACACGAGCTGCAATTATTGATGACGCTGGCGCCGAAGTCGGTGTTGTTAGGGGCGGTGGTAGAGGCAGAGGCTGGGGAGGGGCACGTGCTTATAGATAGAGCAACTACCAGAGCAACAGCTGAGGAGCTAGTAGTAGCTTCGATTGGGGGACAGGTACCAGAGGCTCCTATTGCTACCTTTGGACTTTAGGAGACGTTAGCGCAATTCCTGAGCATGTTTGGTGCATTGGCTCAAGTGGGATTGATTCCAGCTGCATCAGCTACTTCACAGATCGGGGGAGAAGCTCAAACTCCCGCTGCATGTACTCCAAAGCAACCGGTCCACATTGGTTAGGTTCCAAGTGTTTATGCAGCACAACCTGTTATTCCGGTTCAGCCTGAAGATAGGCCAGGGCATCAAAGGAGGAGTAGAATAGGCTTGAGAGGTTCAAGAAGTATCATCCTCATAATTACAGTGGCCTAGCTACCTAGGATACGCATGATTTTCTGGACTAATGCCACCATATTCTACGCACCATGGGTATTGTGGAGACTAGTGGAGTTGCCTTTACTATTTTTCAGCTGTTAGGAGCAGTTTAACACTGGTGGTAGGCTTATAAGGAGGGTAGGCCAGCTGATGCAGCACCACTCACTTAGACTCAGTTTTCATAGATGTTTATGAGGGAGTTTGTTCCCCAGACCCTTCGAGATGTGTGGCGTACAGAGTTTGAGTAGTTGCGTCTGGCACTATGACAATGCTAGATTACGCCATCAAATTCAGTGAGTTGTCCCATCAAGCACCTTCTTTGGTTTCTATGATTGGAGAGCGAGTGTGCAGGTTCATCGAGGGGCTTAGTTATGGTATTTCATTCAGCATGGGTCGGGAGTTAGAGATGGATATTCTGTTTCAGCAGGTTATGGAGATCGCTCGCAGGTTGGAGGGTATGCGGGTCCAAGAAAGAGAGGACAGGGAGGCTAAGAGGCCTCGTGGAATGGGAGGATCTAGCGATCCCTATTTTAGAGGCAGGGTACATCATGGTAGAGGTTTTGTGGGTCAGCAAAATCAATTTGCACTTCAGGCTTCACATGATAGTTCAGATATCCATGGGTCCCAGAGTACCCTTACCGGATAGCTTCCACATCCACGTCAGTGGAGAGGTTGCTTTTAGTGTGGGGATACTAGCCACATGGTGAGAGATTGTCCCAGACTCCGGACGGATGCGTCCAGCAGTGTATTGAGGCTTTGAGTTCCACTCCGGTTGATGCTATGTCTGCACCATCAGCTAGGAATGGAGGACAGACGGGGAGAGGTTGTCCTAGAAGGGGAGGACAAGCCAATTATTATGCTTTTCCTTGTTGGACTGAGGCTGATGCACCGGATAATGTCATGACAGGTATGGTTCTAGTTTGTTACAGAGATACATTTGTGTTATTTCAATCCGGTCCCATTTATTGGTAATATTCATCCTACCTTGCTTCAAATGTTGTTGTATTTATGAGATTCTTGTACTATGATCATGTGTTCACGCCAGTTAGGGGATACTATTATGATAGTAATGCATATCATTCTGGTTTAGTTTCTATTGAGGGCCATGAGGCTGGGTGGACTTTCTATTAGTAAACATGATAAAATTTGATGTGATTTCTAGATGGTTTGGGTTCTTTGCGGATATGTGTGTTTGTACCGTGCTAGGTGCCGCAATGAGGTTATGTTAGGGAAAGATTCATTGTGGTTATTGCGTGTATCTTGTTCCTTCCTTGTGGATTGAATATGTAGTAGGGTATAACTGAAGAGTTGTGCATGTTTGATAGTTCTCTCATGTGTTCCTCTTTTCATATTCAATTGTATTCGAGTTATGCTGTTGGGGATTGAATTGCGATGTATGTATCCGAGTGGAATTTAATGTGGCTCGGGATCGGGTGAGTAGTTATGAATTCCACATGTTTCTTGCTTCATTGTTAGTGTTGTAATGGTTTGGAACAAGGTTCTAGTCGATATAAGTCTGTTTGCCAGTACCGAGCTTGGTGTTTGGCTGCTACTGTGGTCAGAGTTGATGCTATAGGCATATAGGTGATGTGTTATGTTTTGTGGTTGTGTCTTGCAGATGTATGCATGAGTTGTTTCAGCTATTTGAGGGTTATATAGTGTGTTTATGTGAGAATTGGGTCCTTGATAGGTGTGAGAGTTTAGTTCCAAGGCTTATCGGCATGAGTGGAAGGAATAATCTTCAGTTGAGATGGTGTTGTTGGGCTTATGTGGATTGGGGAGAGGTAGGATCACCCGTGGGTATGTGTATGGTGATTTTATACCCTGATTTGATGGCTTGGGAAAGACTCTTAGCACGTTCGAGGACGAACGTTTGTTTAAGAGGGGGAGATTGTAACGACTCGACTTATCATTTTGAGCTTTAAGGTTCCGTTTAGTGGTTGGAGGTCTTGAATAGCTTCATATCATGTATTATGACTTGCGTGCATGGTCGGATTTGATTGTCGAATGTTTTAGGATGAATTTGGATGAGTGATTCTCACTTTAGAAGCTTAAGTTAAAAATGTTGACCGAGGTTTGACTTTTGTGAAAATGACCCCCGAACCGGTTTTTAATGGCTCCTATAGGTTAGTATCATGATTTTAGACTTGGGCGTATGCCCGGAATCGAATTCGGAGGTCCACAGATTGATTTGTATTGTTTTGCTAAAAATTGGCAACTTGAGGTTTAGAAGTTTGACCGTATAAAAGAAGAGCGATAGAGAGAGAGAGAGTCTGGCGACGAGGCGAAAGAGCGAGAAACCCACGAGCTCCTCTAATGGCGACGCCGGCCAGCGCGCCACCGGCTGGCGAACCTTCCTCCACCCCCTCTCAACCCCCCACCATAACCCCCCAGCAACTCACAACCCCTAAATTACTCTCACATCCTAAAACCCGCTACACTGAACTCCACAACACATGCAAACCCTAGTTCGAGCTCAATCACATCGATTCCGTTCAAGAAAGCAACTTTCTTGCATGGACAACCCATCGTCAAATTCACAAAAGCAGAAGTGAGCCGCATGAACTTAATTGAGGGGCTACAGTATGCTGTTCTAGGCATATTTTCATATGGCTGGCCAGACATTCAAGAATTGAGAAGAATCATCCCAGTCCAGTGCGGAATCAAAGGTGAATGCAACATAGGCTTCTTCCGAGATAAGCATGTTCTAATTAGATTAACCTTGTGGGAAGATTTTATCAAGATTACATCGAAAATACTTACTATCTCAAAGCTAAAGATAGCTATGAGTATCAAATGCGCCAATTAATAGATGATGCTAAATTTAAGCTTGGAGAAGAAGCCCCTATGGCAATGGCATGGATATCCTTCCCACAGCTACTGCTCACTTATTTTGTAAAAGAATGTTTGTTTTCTCTTGCTTCGGCAGTGGGTAAACCGTTGCACCTCGACATGGCAACTATTAACAAAACAAGGCCTAGCTGCGCTAGAGTAAAAGTTTTGGTTGACCTATTAGCTGAATTACCAAAGAAAGTTAGAATGGATATTAAAAATGAGGCAACAGGAGAAATCAGAACAGAGTGGGTCAAAATCCAGTACGGCTACATTCCCAAGTATTGCAAGCCATGCAGACTACAGGGACATGATGTAGATTAGTGCTGGAATTTGCTTCCAGAACTGCTACATACAGAAACAACTGAACAGCAAGAAGCTAGAAGCAAAGGAGAGGAAAATAAGAAGAAAAAGGGAAAGGAGAATACACCCCGGATGATCCTATCAAGCGGCAAAGTTGTTGGCAATGCAGGCTCCCAATGGGAGGAGGTTAAGGATAACAGAGTGCAAAAATAAGCAAAGCTCAAAGATAAACAAATTGAATTTGGACAGGAAGTGATTCCAGTCAACATGATCACTCAGCAACTCCAAATTTCCAATAAATTTGCCATGTCGGAATTGGAAAATAGCAATGCCAATACAGACAGTCAAAGGGAGCTGATTGCAGAAGTCTTTGGTCAAAAGGACCCTCCTGCATACACAGGCACAGCAGCACAACTGCAAATAGTTGAGAACCTACCTGCTTTGCAGCAGCCGTCACCAATTCAAACACATCAGCAGACAGAAATTCAAAAGGAAGTGCCAGTAAACAAATAGCAAAAGTAGAGAAGCTGATGCACCCCACAGAACAATTGCCAAGCCCAAACATTGCTGAAAGGAACAACTGTCTGAAAGAGATGCAGAGAAAGAAACCCAATTGCAATCAGAGAAAAAGAAAGACAACACAAAAGAGTCCACTTGCCAGTGGGTGCCGAAAAACTTCTACACAAATGAGGTCACAACCAACACCTCTCATCAGGATCCACAAGATACCCTGGTAGAAAGGACAATATCCAGGACAACAAAGAAAAAAGCAGCAGAAGCAAAATCAGGAATGATGCTTGAAAGACCACAAGGAAGTCCAGGAAGACTTTGGGCTGACCAAATTGAAGAGGATTCAGAGGAAGGTGAAATTCCACAGGAAGGGGAAGCAACTGATGAGGAAATAGAGGAGGATAATCAAAGTGAACATGATCCTACCAATGACACTTCCACAGCAACAAAGAACAACAGCAGTGATAAAAACAATCAACTACTATTGACATCAGACAAGGAAATACATCAGTTAAGGACATACATCAGCTAAGGACATACATCAGCCAAGGACAAACCAGTACTGCAGATCATATAGTAGAAGCCAATGCAACAGCAAAAGCATTCTTACAAGAGAAAGCAGACAAAGATTAGAAAAAAAAGCAAGCTCAAGAAAAAGACTTAACCACACCAAGCTCCAAGGAGGAAAAGCAAAAAACAGTAGTCAAAGCAAAGAATCTCAGCATCACAACAACTGCAAGAGAAGAAACAAATCATCATGAGCACTTAGGCAAAGACCTAGATGAAGAAACAACTGATCAGATTTTCCTAAAGGTTGCCAAACAAGGAGACCTCTCCCCAACACAGATAGCAAAGATCAAGTCAGCAACTAAAAGCAGGAAGAAGCAAAGCAAAGAACACAGCAACCCCTCTGCAACAGGGGTACAAACAAGAAGAGCTCTGCCACACCCCAAAAATCAACAATGAATGCAATCATATGGAATATAAGGTCTGTAAATACAATGCAAGCTTTTGAAAGGCTTATCACACTTCACAAAAAACATCATTTCGATTTCAATGGCATACAATAACCAATGCAACAAGCAAGGAAAATAGAGATATACAGAAGAAATATTGGCCTACCTCAAGCTGTGGTCAATGTTTCTAATAAGATCTGGGCATTTATAGAAGACACACATGAAGTCACAGTACTACAAGACATGGTACAACAGCTAACTCTGAGGCTACTTCACACAGAAACTCAAGTGGTATTCATCCTCACATTAGTATATGCTAAGTGTACTCAAACAGAGAGAATAAAACTATGGGATTTATTATATGACACTGTATAGGACATGACAGTTCCATGGCTGGTTGGGGGTGACTTCAATGTCATATGGGATGAAGAAGAGAAATTTGGAGGCCTCCCAGTGCCAATCAATGAAGTAGATGATTCAGACATTGCATCAACACTTGCAACCTAACTGATCTTGGATTCAAAGGCAGCATCTTCACATGGTGGAATGGCAGAGCAGAGGAAGACTGCATCTTCAAAAGATTAGACCGATGCCTTGCCAACATAGAATTCCAGCAAGCTTTTCCAAAGCTAGAAGTCACTCTCTTGTCCAAGATAGGCTCAGACCACAGCCCCATTCTCTTAAAATGTGATATGGAAGCAATACCAATCAAGAAGCCATTCAAATTCCTCAATCTCTGGATCAAACATGAATCATTCAAATCAGTAGTGAGAGAAAACTGGCAAGCAGACTTCTATGGTGACCCCTTCATCCTCTTTAATCACAAGCTCAAAAAGCTTAAAAAAGCTCTCTCACTGTGGAGCAGAATAACTTTTGGAGATATATTCCAAAAAATTGCAAGCATGGAAGAGGTTGCTCTGGTACATGAAAAGCAATTTGAGGAAAGACCAACACAACAAAATTGAGAAAGACTACAAAAGGTCCAAGCTCTGCTAATCAGGCATCTAGCAATAGAGGAAGAATTTTGGAGACAAAAAGCAGACATAGCATGGCTCAAAGATGGAGACAGAAACACCAAATTCTTCTATGCCCAAGTAAATGGTAGAAGAAAAAGGCTCCAATTAAGGAGAATCCAAAATAACAGAGACAGCTGGATTGAGGAACAGGAGCAAATTGCAATAGAAGTAGTCAATTTTTATACAAAACAATTCACAGAGACTGCAACACCAACCAATTTCAGCTTACTTGACAACATCCCTCAATTGATAAACATGGAGCAAAACTCAGAATTGATCAGGCAGCCCACAAAAGAAGAAACCAAGCAAGCTGTCTTCAGTCTAAATGGCAACAGTGCAGGGGGACCAGACGGTTTCACCGGTACTTTCTACCAAACATGTTGGGACATAATAGGAGAAGACATACACAATATGGCCATGGCTTTCTTCTCAGGGAAACAACTACCAAAATGTGTTACACATACAAACCTGGTACTGCTACCCAAAAAGAAAGAAGTAACAACATTCTCAGACATGAGGCCCATTAGACTAAGCAATTTTGTTAACAAAACCTTTTTAAGAATCATTTATAAAAGATTGGTGGAGCTGCTGCCTAACTTAATTTCCCAAGAACAAGCTGGATTTGTTAAAGGCAGGACCATTGCTGGTTCTAACTCAAGAAATAATCACAGATATCAAACTCAAAACAAAAGCTGGACCAAATGTGATAATCAAGCTTGACATGACAAAAGCTTTCGACAGACTATCCTGGCTATTTTTGACAAACACCCTGAGAAAAATGGGGTTCTGTGAGACCTTCATTGGTATGGTCTTTGGCATCATTGGCAAATACTGGTACTCAGTTCTCATAAATGGTCAATCACATGGTTTCTTCAAATCATCAAGAGGAGTTAAGAAAGGTGATCCATTATCACCTACACTATTTATTCTTGCTGCTGAAGCCCTGTCAAGAGGTCTAAATGCCCTACACCTTAACCTATACTTCTGTGGCTATAGACTAACCAAATGGAGCCCAAAGATAAACCACCTAGCTTATGCAGATGACACTATCATCTTCACTTCATCTAATGCCACTTCCATGCAACTAATCATGGAAACTTTAGTTGCATATGAGACAGCATCAGGGCAGAAAATCAACAAGAGCAAATCTGCAGTGTATCTGCATCACTCAGCCAACTTTGAGGTGGTTACAAAAGTGGAGAGCATCACACGTATAAAAAAGCATGAATTCCCATTCACATACCTAGGATGCCCTATTTTCTACTCCAGAAGGAAGATGTCACACTATCAAGAACTCATCAATAAAGTCTTAAACAAGCTGCAGTCCTGGAAAGGAAAACTACTCTTAGTGGGAGACAGGGCAGTCCTGGTCTCACATGTTCTCCAAAGCATGCCCACATACCTTCTCTCTACTGTCAACCCTCCCAAAAATGTCATAAATAAACTACACAAACTCTTTGCACAATTCTTCTGGTGCAACACAGTAGAAGGTAAGAGCAGGCACTGGGCTTCCTGGAACACACTATGTATGCTATGTGAAGAGGGAGGAGCAGGCTTCAAACCCTTACGTGATGTGTCAAAAGCTTTGTTCTGCAAGCTGTAGTGGAACTTCAGAACCAATCCAAGTCTTTAGAGTGCTTTCATGAGTCAAAAATACTGCAAGAAGTTAAATGCAATCACAGTTCCATGGAAAAAAGGATCACACATATGGAGGAAGATGCTTGAATGCAGAGACATCATTGAGCACCAAATCATTTGGCATCCAAAAATGGGATCCTCACTTTTTTGGTTTGATAACTGGACAGGATTGGGAGCACTGTACTTCATTGTGCCAAATGACTTTCCAATTGATGAAACCATACATAATGTGTATGATGTACTGCGAATGATGGACACTGGAATCTGGAAAAAATTTCAGAAATCCTGCCCCAAGAATTAGCACTGCACATAGCAGAAAATGTCAAGCCACCAAATAGGGAAAGCAACATAGATATACCATATTGGATGCTAGAACCTCAAGGCCATTTCAGTGTCAAAACTGCCTGGGAATATCTCAGAAAGAGGAATGAACCCAAAAGAGCATTCAAAATAATTTGGGTACAAGGGCTGCCATTTAAGATTGCGTTCTTCATGTGGAAGGTATGGAAGGCTAAACTGCCTTTAGATGACTTCATGAAGAGACTGGGATATCAAATGCCATCAAAATATTGGTGTTGCAAAGAACCAAAAGAAGAAACCATTGTGCATCTCTTCTACACATCCAACACTGCAACTAAAGTGTGGCAATACTTCCTCTCAAGAGCTGGAATAAAATGGGAAGGCTTAACCTTTCACCAAGAAATAATAAAATGCTGGACAACACAAGTAATTCCCAGGCTTAAACTAGTTTTACAAGCTGTCCCATCATGCATTGTATGGGAAGTCTGGAAAAGAAGAAACAACTGCAAGTATGGAGAACATGTTACCACCAGCAGAGTCATCTATCAGATCTCCACAACACTACAGACATTGGTCCAAACTAGAAAGCCAGGAATCAAGGCTCCTCACAAATGGCAGGACCTTTTGCACATGATGGAAAACTATATTCCAAAAGTAAAATACAATAAAGTAATCTGGGAATTCCCAATGGCAGGATAGATTAAGGTCAACACTGATGGAGCATCCAAAGGGAAACCAGGAAGAAGCTCAATAGGTTTTTGTCTGAGAGATGAAGCAGGGGAGATCATATATGCACTTGGCAAAGAAACAACAGAAGGAACAAACACAACAGCAGAAGCTACAGCCATAGTAGAGGCACTGAGATTCTACAGATCACACAACTATTCCCACATCTGGTTGCAAACAGATTCAATGCTGCTAAACAACACAATCAATGAAACATGGAAACCACCTTGGTGCATAACTGAGCAGGTAGAGGAGGTGCTGCAAATAAAAGAAGCCCTCACACTCAAGGTGACACATATATATAGGGAAGGAAACAAGTTAGCTGACCATCTAGCAAACTATGCACTTGAAATTGGAAGAATTGAATGTCATAACTTTTGGCAGTTAGATGCAAGGTCGAAAGATACTAAATGAAGATAAACTCCAATGCCTACACATAAGAGTAAAGATAACAAAGTAGCAAAGGAAAAACCAGGACAGTGGCCACTGCAAAGAAACAATAGCCCAGGATCAAACAATCTAGTAACAACATATTTTTCATTTCTGCAGGCACATGGGAGGAACAAAGCAATGGCATCAATAAAAAGCTCAAGAGGGGATCAGGGGAGACTGGGACAAAGACTCTACACTAATAGGCTACTCTCCTTTGCAGGAAAAACTGGCCAGTTTTTCTTAGTCCTGAAGAACACTAACACACAAGGGGTATATCACACAAGCATCCAGGAAGGACCCCAAACTCTCAACTCTGCCCCCACATGGTCACAACAGAAACACAGCAGCAAAAAAGACTCTCTCAAAGACAACAATCCTGGGGTCAGACCACACAAGGCAGCATCAACAACACAAATCCATCATGATGCACTACAAGAACCAGTCTACCATCTCAGAAATCAGGAGCAGCATTCCTATTGCTGATATGGCATTTTGTCTAAGCAACAAGCACCCTTTACAACACCAGCAACACCTCAAGCTAACAAGCCACCTCAATTTGAAAGAACAAAGAGTAACATATCAACAATGTCTCTGCCAGCAACAGAAAGATCTCAGAAACAAATACTCTCACATGCAGCACACAGGAAAAACTCAAAAAACACAACAATCCCAGCAGCAGCAAGACATCAATGAATTCAACAACTGCCACATCACAGAAAAAACCAGGACAAGGTTTAGGTTATTGCTACAATTGCAAGGTGTGGTATCAGCACCAAGAGTGCTCAATCTCTTGCAATTTCAGCAGTCACCATGGACCCCCTCTATCACAACACATCACTAGACCTCAAAACACTTCTCAATATACTGGAACAGCAATGAGAACAATCAACATCACTTAAATGAAACAGAGACACAGCCAAAAAGCAATCCACAAAAGCAACATTCTGAATCCTACATCAAAGATCACACAATCACAAAGCAGCAAAACAACAGAAACACAAGCAAAAGTTATTCCACTGCCTCTTTCTCAGCAAATTGCTTGATAATGTCCAGATCATTGCTGCAGTTGTAAGGTGGGTATCAGCACCTTTGGTGCTCAATCTCTTGCCATTACAGCAATCATCTTGGACGCCCCTAGTCACACTGTAACACTGGACACCATCTGGGACACAACAGAGGACACTAGACTTCAATCAGCAACACAACAGCAACATGCCAAGCCAACATACATCACAAGATACAAGAGAAACAGCAAAACACTACCAAAAGCATCAGCCACACAGAAACAACAAAAAAAATAAGCAGCAATCTCAATGCAGAAACAGGAAAAAACAGCAACCCACAAAGGAACATCATCCCGCTGCAGCAGCTCCAGCAAATAAACAACAGAAGTACTCAACCTTATCACTCACCAGCAAAAACAACCTTTTACTCCAACTGGAATAGCCATCTTCAACATGCTTTCTCCCTAAGAAAAAGCAAAATTGAAGACAGCTCGCACTCTTTTGCTACTCCTTTGAAAATTCTAGAAACCACTTTTGCACACCAGATGTACATACAAGGGATCACATCCCGGAACTAAATATTAGAAGCATAAACATATGCACTTTTTGTATAGTTGACCTAGATCAATCACACCACGTTTTTGTAAATGCGATTGTCTATCAATATAAAATAGACAATCGCCACATCACCATAGGCCTAACAATCCATCACTTTTTAGCCATATTTAGTTATCACTTTTAGATAATTAAGTGCACATTTACTCTATTATTGGAGGTAAGGTTTATGTCCCCCTCCTTTTTTGTAATTTTATTCCATCAATAAAAACCTACATTTAACCAAAAAAAAAAAGTTTGACCGTAGGTTGACTTCATAGCCATCGTATTTGAATTTTTGATTTGGGACTTGGAATAGGTCCATTTTATTATTTGGAACTTGTTTGAAAAGTTTGGTGTCATTACGAGTTGATTTGATAGGAATCGGATGCGCGGTTGTGTTTATAGAAGTTCTTGAGTTTCATGTTGATTTCATATGTTTTGGAGGCCCGATTCATGGTCTCAGATGTTATTTGATGATTTGATCATGCGAGCGCGTTCATCTTTTGTTTTATGATTTGCGTTGATGTTTGGTGTGGAGCCACGAGGGCTCGGGTGTGTTTCGGACGCGTATCAGAGTGTTTGGAAGAATTCTAGAATTGCTGGTTTTTGCATAGAGGCTTTAGGTCTCGTATTTCCGAGATATGGATCACATTTGCATCTGTTGCAAATACAAGGAAGGGATAACATTTGCGATAAAGGCTGGAGTCATTTAGGTTCATATTTGCGAATGAAAAGTTCGCTTTTAAGATGGGGACTTGGGCTAGGCTGAGTCGCATTTGCGATTAATTTGATCGCTTTTGCGATATGTCCACAGTTCGCACTTGTGAACAAATTGTCGCATTTGCGATGTCAGCAGGACTGTGAGGGTTTCTCTTTTGCGAATCATTCTTCGCATTTGCTTTGCAACTGGACGTAAAAGCTGAGGGACACAGTTTTAGTCTCATTTTCATATTTTTGAACCCTAGACTCGGTAGGAGACGATTTTGAAGAGGAATTTTTATCTACAATCATTGGGTAAGTGATTTTTTAATCAATTTCCAACTATTTTACATGATTATAAAAGATATTTAAAATAAAAACTTTGAGAACCAAAGTGAAATTTTGAGAAATCTCTATTTAAGTTTTGAAAAATGAGAATTTGAGTTTTGAGAGTCGATTTGGACTCGAATTTTAAAACAAAACACATATATAGACTCATGGGGTAATGGGCAGTCAGAATATACCCTTGGACCGGGGTTTTGACCGGGCGGGCCCGAGGTTGACTTTTGAGAAATTGTGCAAAGATCGTAGCTTTATTTATAGAATTGATTTCTCTTGCATTATTGATGTTATTAAGTCGATTTTTGTTTGATTTGAGCCTAACGGAGGTGAATTGTAAAGGGAAAGCTATTATTGAGTATTGATTGAGGGCTTGTGAGGTGTACATTGCCTAACTTAGTGTGGGGGAACTACCCCGTAGGGATTGGTTTGTTTGCACTATTTGAACTACATGAAAAACGTCTACTCGAGGTGACTAGTGTGTACATGACTTTATACGTAGAAATTTGACCGGTTTAGACTCTTAGGGTTATTATGCACACTAAATTGAAGTTGCTCTATCATATTATGTCCTCCATTGTTAAATTCACTCTTATATGCCCTGTTTGAAGCTGTGGGTTCGTGTGCTATCTTTTATTGCCAAAGATACTCATACAAGCTTTAATTGTATTTGTTGCCTTTTTATTGTTGTGTTACCTCTTTCATAGTTAGAATTATCCTTATTTGAAGTTATTATTACATGTTATCTCTTCTGTAATTAATTATCCTTAATTGAAGTCGATGTTACATGTTATCTCTCTTGTTGTTGAACTACTCTTACTTGAAGTCATTATTACTTGTTATGTCTTTCATTGTTGAGCTTATTCTCATGTTTCATTATACTGTTGTCTTGCTTGCATTGATTTACTTGTCGTACCTTGTGTTATTGTTTCTTGTTACACTCGGTGTTGTTGAGCCGTGGGCTATGTGTGGTTGTGGTATTGGAAATGTTGTTATGGAAATATTATCGTATATGGGCACATGTTGTGCAGGTTGTTATATTGTGTTGTTATTTTGTTGGCGCATATTGGATTGTTGAGAGAATTGGCGGGGTGTTTGCACGTGAGTTGTCCGTGCTATTGTTACTATTGATATTTTCACATATGGCGTGACAAGGCGGGCTATATATGTTGGGTTTGTGCATGTAGTGAGAAAAGGTGGGATAGTTGTTATGCGCGTGCGACGAGACAAAGCGGGCATTTACTTTATTGTTGCGCACGCGTCGAGACAAGGGGGCTATGTCGAGGATGATTTTTGATGGCCTAGGGGGATTATTCTTGTTGAGTTATGTATATACATAATTTGTGAGTTATGTATATTGCAAGTTTTATTGTATTGTTTCCAATGTCCATTCGGTGTGTCTGATCTTACTTGTTTACTCGAGCTGTGATAGTACACTTGCAGAAGAATACACCGTAATCTGTCACTTATATCAATCCAAGAATATGAACCTTGATGTTTGTTGATCATTTACATGTATTCTTGTATACCTGCCTTCTGCGCGTGAGTTATGCTACCGGCACGTGAGTTGTATATGCGGATATGAGATATCATTACTTATTGGCATGTGAGTTATTCGTGTAGATATGAGATATTGTTACTATTAGCACGTGAGTTGTCCGTGCAGATATGAGGTATTAACGGTATTGGCATGTGAGTCGTCCGTGCAGCACATGAGTTGTCTATGCGGTTCTGATCGGTAATGTGGGTACAAGATGCCAAGTGATTAGGGCTCATGATTCGGCACCCGTGTTTTGTGATTATGAGGTGTTGTATCTCGGGGAAATTCTTGTATAAACCTTATGTGCGAGCGGTTGATTATTGGATTGTTACTTGTTTTTCTTTAGTTGGTTTAACTGGACTTAAACTGTATTCTGCTTACTTGACAGCGTAGTTACCTGTTTGCTCCTTGTTGCTAATTGTGCTTCTAGTTTTCATTTGCAAGTATTGTATTATTATTCTTACCATGTTTAGTTTTATATTGATATTGTTCCCTGTTAGTTCCATATTCATACTTGTGCAGGTTATTATATCTAGTAAGTGTCTTGACTGTTCCTCGTTACTACTCCACCGAGGTTAGTCTTGATACTTACTAGGTACTTCTGTGGTGTACTCATGCTATGCTTGCTGCATATTTTTATGTAGATCCCGGTACCTCAGAGTCGCTCCGGAGACTTCAAGGTATACAGACCATTGCATTCGTAGGCCTCGGAGTCACCTTCTGACGTTTTACTTTGTACAATTTATTTCTATTCCAAACAGTGATATATTTGATTCTTATTTATTCTTAGAAAGACTTATGACTTGTACTACCAGTTTTGAGATATTGTATATCTATTGATGGTTGATGGCTATGTATAGAAGTTACTGGTTCATGTCTAACAGTTAAATGGTTTAAATCTGTTGTTAACTCTGTATGCGGTAGGATTACCTAGTCTAAGAGAGTATGTGCCATCACGACTCCTAATGAGGGATTTTGGGTCATGAGAAATATGCAGTTAAATCAGTAATTAACAACAGAAATTGCAAGTAAAGATGAAATGTAAAATCCAAACAAACACTAGCCAGATTTCATCAACCTTTACATATCCGAACCAAACCACTGATCAATTTTTCGCAATATTTGCGTGTACACCATCAAAAGAGAAACATAAGAGGGTGAATCTAGGGGGATGAATCGATATTCACATACAAACACGGCCAATTTAACATGCTACTAGCCCGACATGGTCACAGGCTCAATATCATAATGCGCCCGACGTGGTCAAAGGCATAACAATACAATCCACCTGGCATGGTTACAGGCATAACAACATAATTCGCCTGGCGTGGTCACATGTATAACAACATAATCCGCCCGGCGTGGTCACATGAATAACAACACAATCCGCCTAGCGTCGTCACATGCATAACAACACAATCCGCTCGGCCTGATCATAGGCATCCAGTCCAAATCATATCACACTGAAGCAAATATACAAGAATACATGTATATGATGAATGAATAACAGATCTCATGCTCCTGGACTGGTGTAAGTGACATGCTAAAGTGTAGGCATGTGCATAGTGTGCAATCATAGCTCAACCCGAGCATTTCATCACGGAGATAACAATTATAAAGATCATCCGGGGATTTAGCCTCTATGTAACCTCAAACATGGCTCAAATAGTTCAAAACAATGTTACAAATATGAGAAACATCACAGCCTAAAGCTTGACAGGCAATTCTAGGCATATCATAGCCTAAGCACAACCCGAGCATGGATAAATATCCCGGTGTTAGCACATGGGCTCAAACCCCACACATGTGCGCACCCATAGCACGTAGCTATCATAAATAATTCGTGGAACTAGTACCTCAACCAAGTTTAGATAAGATACTTACCTCAAGCGAGCCAAATTGCTCCTCTAACAAGCCCTTCTCGCGTGTATCAACCTCTGGAAGGCTCGAATCTAGCCAAAATAACGTAACACTATCAATAAAAGCCATAGGAAGCGATCCAAAAAGACAAAGCTAAGATCTTTAACACAAATAAAAAAGTCAACTCAAAAAGTCAACCCCGGGCTTGCACCTTGGAACCGTACAAAGTTCACAAATTCCGAACACCCATTCAATAACGAGTCCAACCATACTAAAATCATCAAATTCCAACCACAAATCGACCCTCAAATTCTTAAATTTCACTCTCCAATAACATAGTCCAAAAATCCCCAAATTCTAACTTAGATTCACGAAAAATTAGGTGTAATAATCAATGAGTATTCAATATTTATGGACAAAAGTGATTAAAAGTCAGTTACCTCATCAATCTAGGTGGAAAACTCTCCAAAGATCGGCCTAGTCCAAACTCCAAAATTCCCAAAATGAGAGTAAAGCTTAAATCCTCATTTTTAAAACACTGCGCAGTGATTCCCACTTCTGTGGCCCTCGGAGTCGCACCCGCAGACTCACAATCGCACGTGCGAAAATTCATTAACTTCCTGACCTAGAGTGCCTGCATTCAAAGCTCTGCACTTGCGAGACTACTTCTATGGTCTCTCACCTGCACCTATGCATCAACACATGCAGATCAGCTAGCGCACCTGCGCCCAAGGCCAAACCAAACACATTACGCAGCTGCAGACCTCACATCGTAGAAGCGCATCCGCTTCTGCATAATACACGCTCATCTGCGGTGCTTCCAATCCTCAGTCCTCTTCGCATCCGCAGCCATCTCACTGCACCTGTGGTGCCGCACCTGCAGCCATTCCCACCACAGGTGCGAATGCACCAGAAGCCTGAAACTTCAGCCAACACTCGAGGACCAAAACTAATCCGGATTCAACTCGAAACTCACCCGAGGCCCTCGAGATCCCATTCAAACACACCAACAATTCCTAAAACACAATATGAACTCGCTCGAAGCCTCAAATTACATCAAACAACACCAAAACCACAAATTGCACATCTATTCAAGCCTAATGAACAAATAAACTTCCAGCTTCAAAGACTAATGCTGAATCATATCAAACCAACTTTGATTGACCTCAAATTTTGCACACAAGTCATAAATGACACAACAGACCTATTCAAACTTCCGAAACCAAAATTCAAAACCGATATTCACAGAGTCAACTTTCGGTCAAACTTTTCAACCTTCCAAACCTTCTAACTTTCCAATTTTCGCCAAAATGCACCAAATTAACCTATGGCCCTCCAAATCCAAATCCGGACATATACTAAGTCCAAAATCACCATACGAAGCTATCAGAACAATCAAAACTCCATTCCGGAGTCATTTACACAAAAGTCAAATTCCGGTCAACTCTTTTAATTGAAGCTCCAACCTTGGGACTAAGTGTCCAATTCACTCTCAAGCACCCCTATAACCAAACCAACCACCCCGAAAAGACACGTAACCACAAGAGAACAGAATAGGCAGTAAACAGAAGAACGGGGCTACAATACACAAAACGACCGGCTGGGTCATCACATTCTCTCCCTCGTAAACAAACGTTCGTCCTCGAACGGGTCTAGAATCATACCTGGAGTCTTAAATATGTGATGGTAACTGCTCCGCATCTCCCGCTCGGTCTTCCATGTAGCCTCCATGACTGGCTGGCCTCTCTACTGAACTTTCACAGAAGCTATATTCTTTGATCTAAACTTTTGAAACTGCCAATATAAAATGGCTACCGACTCCACATCAAGTCAAGTCCCCATCTAGCTGTACTGTGATGAAATCCAACATATGGGACGGGTCACCATAATACTTTCGAAGCATAGAAACATGAAACACTAAGTGAACACCCGATAGACTAAGTGGCAATACAAGCTTGTAAGCCACCTCTCAATCCTGATAAGCACCTCAAAAGGTCCAATATACCGATGGCTCAACTTTCCCTTCTTCCCGAACCTCATCACACCCTTCATGGGTGAAACTCTGAGCAAAACTTTCTCACCCACAATATATGCAACATCACGAACCTTTCTATCAGCGTAACTCTTCTGCCTAGACTATGTTGTATGAAGCCGATCCTGAATCAAGTTGACTTTCTCCAAGGCATCCCAAACCAGATCAGTACCCAATAACCTACCCCCCTCCCCCCGCTCAAACCAACCAACTGGAGAATGACATCGCCTCCCATATAAAGCCTCATAAAGAGCCATTTGAATACTCGATTGTTAGCTGTTGTTGTAGGCAAACTCTCCAAGCAGTAAGAAAAGATCCCGTGAACCTCCAAAATCAATAACATAGGCATGAAGAATATCTTCCAAGATCTGAATGGTGCGCTCGGATTGTCCGTCCAACAGGGGGTAGAATGCTATACTCAACTCAACCCGTGTGCCCTCTCACTACACTACTTTCCAAAACCATGATGTGAACTGCATGCCACGATCGGAGATAATTGACACCGGCACGCCATAAAGATGAACAATCTCACGGATATAAATCTAAGCCAGCCGCTCAGAAGAGTAGGTAGTCAGCCCGTAATGAAGTGGGCAAACTTGGTCAGTCTATCCACAATAACCCACACAGCGTCGAATTTCTTCAAAGTTCGTGGGAGCCCAACAACGAAATCCATAGTAACCTGCTCCTGCTTCCACTCGTGAATCTAAAGTCTCTGAAGTAAATCGCCTGGCGTCACCTGCTGACAGTTCAAGCACCAAGCCATATACTCTACTATATCTTTCTTTATTCTCCTCCACCATTAGTGTTGCCTCAAATCCTAATACATCTTAGCGGAACCCGATTAATGGAATACCGCGAACTGTGAGCCTCCTAAAGAATTAACTCATGTAACCCACCCACATTGGGGACATAAATCCGATCCTACATCGATAATGCCCCGTAATCTCCAATAGAAACCTCCTTTGCATCATCGTGCTACACCGTGTCCTTAAGGACAAGAAAATAAGGCTCGTCAAAATGACGCTCTCTGATGCGCTCATACAAAAATGACCGAGAAACCACGCAAGTAATAACACGGCTAGGCTCCAAAATATCTAACCTCACGAACTGATTGGTCAACTCTTGAACATCCAATGCTAGCGGTCTCTCAAGAATTGGAATATATGCAAGGCTACCCATACTCTCAGACTTTCTGCCCAAGACATCGGCCACCATGTTGGCCTTCTTAGGATGATAAAGAAATGGTGATATCATAGTCTTTTAACAGCTCCAACCATCTCTGCTACCTCAAATTCAAATTCTTCTACTTAAACAAGTGCTGTAGACTCCAATTATATGCAAATACCTCACAAAGACACGCCTAGAGATAATGTCTCCAAATCTTCAATACGTGGAAAGTAGCTGCCAACTCCAAATCATGAATGAGGTAGTTCTTCTCATGGGGCTTCAACTGGCGTGAAACATATGCAATCACCTAGACGCACCCAATACCAATCCGAGAAGCATCACAATAAACTATATATGAGCCCAATGCTGTAGGCAAAACTAGAACTGGAGCTGTGATCAAGGCAGTCTTGAGCTTCTGAAATCTCTCCTCACACTCATCAGACCATCTGAATGCGGCACCCTTTTGCATTAATTTGGTCAATGTGGCTGCGATAGATGAAAACGCGTTACAAAATGGTGATAATACCCAGCCAACCCTAGGAAACTCCGGATCTCTATAGTGTTAGAAGGTATGGGCCAACTCTGTACTGCCTCAATATTCTTTGAATCAACCTTAATCCCCTCACTGGACACCACATGACCCAATAATGCCACCGAGTCTAACCAGAACTCACACTTAGAGAATTTAGCATATTGCTTCTTCTCCCTCAAAGTTTGGAGCACGATCCGCAAATGTTGATCATGCTCCTCCCGATTGCGAGAATACAACAAAATATCATCAATGAAGACAATGACGAAAGAATATAGCTAAGGCTTAAATACGATGTTCATGAAAGCTATTGTAGCATTGCTCAGCCCAAAAGACATCACCATGAATTCATAATGCCCATAACTGATCCTGAAAGATGTCTTAGGAATATCTAAAGCCCTGATCTTCAACTGATGGTACCCTAACCTGAAGTAAATCTTTGAGGATACCCTAGCATCCTGAAGCTGATCAAATGGCAGCAAGTACTTTTTTTTTATGGTAACTTACTGCCGATAGTCAATGCACGTCCTCATAGAACCATATTTTATCTTCACAAATCGCACCGCTGCACCCCAAGGTGACACACTAGACCTGATGAAACCATTATCAAGTAATTCTTGTAATCGTTCCTTCACTTCCTTCAATTTTATTTGTGCCATGCAATGCAGTAGAATAGATATGAGCTGAGTGCTCGATGCCAAGCAAATAACAAAATCAATATCCCTGTCGGGTGGCATGCCCAGTAGGTATGTAGGAAACACATATGAGAAACCCCTCACTACTGGAACTGACTCCACATTAGGAGTATCAGCACTAACATCTCTCACGAAGGCCAAATACATGAAACACCCTTTCTCAACTATCTATCGAGCCTTCAAAAATGAAATCACTCTACTAGGAGTGTGACCAAGAGAACCTCTCCACTCCAACCTTGGTAACCCCGGGATAGCCAACGTCATTGTCTTAGCATGACAATCAAGAATAATGTGGTACGAAGATACCAATACATACCCAAAATTACCTCAAAATCAACCATACTGAGGAATAAAAGATTAACTCTAGTCTCATAACCCCTACTGGCAACCACAAAAGACCGATATACATGATCCACTTCAATTGAATAACCCACTAGTGTAGATACTTGAACAAGAATATCAAGAGAATCACGAGGCATATCCAAATAATGAGCACAATATGATGACTAGAACTTGAGTGGTGATCAAGGCAGTCTTGAGCTACTAAAATCTCTCCTCACACTTGTCAGATAACCTCAATGGCGCACCCTTCTGGGTCAATGTGGTCAAAGGTGCGGCAGTGGACGAGAAACCTCCACAAAACAGCGATAATATCTAGCTAAACTAAGAAAACTCCGAGTTTCAGTAGCTAAAGATGGTTTGGGCCAACTTTGAACTACCTCAATATTCTTTGGATCAACCTTGATCCCGTCACTGAACACCACGTGCCCCATTAACGCCACAAAATCAAGCCAAAACTAACACTTGGAGAATTTATCACATAGCTTTTTCTCCCTTAACGTCTGGAGTACAATCCTCAGATGTTTCTCATAATTCTCTTGGCTACGTGAGTACACAATTATATCATCAGTAAATACTATGAAAAAAGAATCAAGATATGGATATCATACGCTGTTCATCAGGTGCACGAAGGTTGCTGGGGCTTTTTTCAGCCCAAAAGACATCACAAAAAACACGTAGTGACCTAAATGGGTCTTGAATGCCGTCTTCAGAATGTCAAAATCCTGAATCTTCAACTGGTGATACCCAGACCTCAAATCAATCTTAGAGAACACTCTAGAAACCCTTAAAGCTGGTCAAATAAGTCATCAATGCACGATTGTGTGTACTTGTTCATAATTGTAAATTTGTTCAACTACTTGTAATCCCTGTTTTCTACAAATAGAACTGGTGCACCCCAAGGCGACACACTGAGCCTTATGAATCCCTTATCAAGTGGATCCAGAAGCGGTTCCTTCAATTCTTTCAACTCTGCTGGTTCCATATGATATGAAGGAATAGAGTTGGGCTGAGTGCCCTACACTAGATCAATACCAAAATCAATGTCCCTGTCGGGTGGCATACCTGGGAGGTCTGCAGGAAACACATCTGGAAAGTCTCTCACTACCGGAACAGACTCAATGGTAGGAGTATCAGCACTAACATCCCTCACAAAGGCCATATAGGCCAGACATCCCTTCTTAACCATTCGTTGAGCCTTTAATTATGAAATTACTCTACTAGGAACATAATCCAAGGAACCACTCCAGTCAAATCTAGGCAACTTCGGCAATAGCCAGCATCGCGGTTTTAGCGTAACAATCCAGGATAGCGTGACACGGTGGCAACCAATCCATGCCTAAAATCCCGTCGAAATCAACCACGCTGAGTAGTAGAAGATCAGATATCGTCTCTAATCCCCCAATAGCTACCACACACGACTGGTACGCACAGTCCACAACAATATCACCCACCGTGTTAGATACATGAACATGCATAACAAAAAAATCATGGGGCATTTGGTTTGTGGATGAAAAGTTGTGTTAAGATTGATCTTTGTTCCTTTATTGTGAACTGGTCACCTCTGTCCGATATGATGGAAAGCGAAACCACATGAAGTTGACCTATTTCCTTGATGTACAACTTAGTGCTGTCTTCAGCCGAGAAAGTAGTCTTTACCGGTAGGAAATGAGTTGGTTTGGTGAGTTGGTTTACGATGACCAATATAGAATTATATCTTTGGTGCGATAGGGGTAACCTGGTAACAAAATCCATGTTGATCACTTCCTATTTCTAGGTCAGAATTTCCATATTCTACAGCAACCCTCCCGACTTCTGATGTTCAACCTTGACTTGTTGAGACGTTGGACACCAAATGACGTATTCAACAATGTCTCTCTTCATGTTGTTCCACTAGTACATCAATCAAAGATCGTGGTACATCTTGGTTGACCCCGGATGAATAGAATACCGGGACCTATGAATCTCTGCCATGATCTACTCTCGGGGTCTCCTGACATCGGGCACACACAATTGGTCCTTGTATCTAAATACTATGTCCTCCAACAAGTCGAATACTCACTCCTTTTGGAGGGAACACGTTCTCTAATTTTCACCAAGGCTGGATCGTCCAATTTCCATGTTTTTGCTTCTATTACTAACAAGGATTCGGCGGCATTTTGAATTGTGGCCCCTCTGCTATCGGTATCGAGCAATTGTACACTTAAATTAGTCAATGGGTATAAGTCTTTAGTCATCTCCAACTTATGCTACTCCACGTACCACAGGCTACCCATAGATTTTCGACTTAACGCATCAGCCATAACGATTGCCTTCTCGGGGTGGTATAAAATATCCACATTATAGTCCTTAAGCAATTTGAGCCACCTTCGTTGCCTCAAAAGCAACTCTTTTGCTTGAATATGTACTGCAAGCTCTTGTGATATGTGAATATGTCAGCATGAACTCCATACAGATAGTGGCGCCATATCTTTAGAGCAAAAATGATAGCTGCTAGCTCCAGATCATGGGTCAAATAATTTTGCTCATGTTTCCTCAATTGCCTTGAAGCATATGCAATAACTTTCCCATGTTGCATTATAACACTACCCAACCTCACTCCAGAGACATCACAATATAGAACGTACCCCTCGGGTCCTTTAGGAAGAGTTAACACAGGTGCCGAGATTAGCCTATACTTTAACTCTTGGAAGCTCTTCACAACCATCGGTCCACCAGAATTTTGCTGCCTTATGCATCAACTTCATTAGTGGAGTAGCTATGGATGAAAAATTTTCCACAAACCATCGATGGTAACCGGCCAAGTCCAAGAAGCTACATAGCTCGGTAGGAGTTGTGGGCCTTGGCCAATTCTTATCTACTTGAATTTTTTGACGATCAACCTTGATACCATCACCGTATACTATATACCCGAGAAAGGTCACCGAGCTTAGCCAAAACTCGCACTTGAAAAACTTGGTGTACAAATTGTGATCCCAGAGTGTGCGTAGGACCTTTTGCAAATGCTCTCCCTCCGATAGAGAGTACACTAGAATATATTCAACGAGCACGATCACAAAGATATCCAGTAATGGTCTAAATACTCAATTCATCATATCCATGAAGTGTCACGACCCAAACTGGAGGGCCATGACTGGCACCCGGGCCATACTTGCCGAGCACCAACGCACATTTTATCTAACTTTTGTTATTATCTATAAGGGCCGATGAGATCAGTATAAATGGTAGACATGAATCCTAAACAACCAACAATGGCAGATAATGGCATGAACATATATGTCATGAGCTGACAAGGCTGTCATGAAGCTATGTATAAGGTGCGAGCTGACAAGCTGCGATGACAGACTATACAACAAAAATTAGTCGACAAGGCAATCCAAACTATACATGAGTTGATACATGTCTATGAGCCTCTACAGGAACATAAGTGATGCCAACATTGCCGGAACAGGGGCCCGACATACCCATAATTCTATAACAAAAATGCATACCGAGACCACGGCAAGTCCGGAGAAGGGATCTTGCCAATAACCGCTGAACTGGGCAGCCTACTGTGGGTGGGGGAGCTTCGCCTACTTGTCTATCAGGACCTGTAGCACGACATGCAGCGTCCACAAATAAAGGACGTCAGTACGAATAAAGTACTGAGTATGTAAGGCAGGAATAGAGAATATACAACCTGTAACATCTAGGTACCTCTGAGGGCTACTGACATGAATGCATGATGCATATATATATATATACATAAACTTTTAAAACATACGCCTCTCTGGGCATCATTATCATCATATCGTACCCGACCCTAATAGGCTCGGTAAAAACGTACCCGGCTATCATAAGGCTCGGTAGAATCATACCCGGCCACGTGGAGCTCGGTAAAACCCAACTGATCTGTGGTTGCACAATAGGTGCCGTACCCGGCCGACTATAGCGCGGCTCAGTAGAGTAAAATAGATACATATATATGATGCGTGCTGGACTCATTGGAATCACATTTTGAACCTTTCGGAGTGACGTAAGGTCGGTATCCTCCGTACACGTTATCAGGACTAAATCCTTATCAAGAATCTTATAAGAATTAGGAAGTACCAACAACATTGATAACATAAGAATAAGAGAAATAACATCAACATCAAGCGTTCCATAAGAAGGGAAACAATTTAAGTACCGCTAGCCTCTAAGAGTGGAGTATCTTCGGAAGCTCGTTCATTACATTACGCACAATCGAAGTCATGTAAAAGAAGGAAAGGGATAGCCTCGCATACCTTGTATATACTGCTCAATCTCAAGCTATGAAAATGCCATGACTCCTTAGTCTACAATAAGAGAAATGACACTATCGTTATCGTTTAAGCGTTGTAGCTATTATGTATCAACCATAACCTATTTTACGATGAAACGGACAGCACCTCCCCTATTTATATGACTTCCCACAAGTTAAAACAATCACCAACAGACCAAACAACTTCAATAATAATCATATTGAGCCTCCCAAAACAGTCCACCAAACAACAACATTACTAGCAAGCCTTTCGACATATATCTCACAAGTTCTAGCTTCAACGAGTTAGCCGTAACTTGGATAATCTTAAATACATGTAGGGCAAGAGGTTCCTTTCCTTTAAACAGAAATATCTGCTCCAATTTGACCTTAACTGACCACGAAATATCCTTCCAATGCTGCCACAAGAACAAGGGAGTGAAGCTAGCAATTAACTAGGGTTTTTCGGCACTAGAATCACTTTAGAAGGCTTGAAATCAGCTAGGGTTGATTTTAATACTTGAGGAAGTATTTTACAGAACATAAAAAACTTAAAAAAACCTCCCACACGAGCTGGAACAACACAAAAATCAACAACAACAAGAAGATCAAGCAACTTACTAGCGCCACGAGATTCCCGACACTTGATTTGTGTTATTTGCCCTTTGTTTTTTTCTTGGATCATGAGAGAACCTTGAGAGAGTATTATTAGGATTATAAGGCCTGCATACACTAAAAAATAATGACTTAAAATGGGGTTGAGGCGTGTTATATACATCTACAAGTCTTAACCGCCTTGTGGGCTCCATAGAGAGCTGCTTGGCGCAGTCTCGCAAAAACGCGAATATCTCTCAACTCGGAGATCGTATCGACAAACGGTTTAATGAGTAAGAAACTAGACTCATAGACCTTGAATTTGGTGGATAGATCACCCCGTAATTCAGAGTAAATTGGGAGAAAAAAACTTAGTGCCATTTGACCTAAAGTATGAGTAATTTTATAAACGTAAGTTGCGACAACTTTTGTCGACTTTTATTTCATAACTAGTTTGAATTCAAGACTTATGAAACGGATATTATATGATTCAAATACTTTAAAACATAACCTCATGGTAATATTAATCACCTCTAGATTTACCCGAAAATACGAATTACAACATCCTTGATTCGTTTAACTTCTAGTACTTGTTAACCACTCTTATACACCCTTGTATCATTTAAGACCAATAGAACTAAATTCTTATCATCTCAAAGATAATCTCTTCTCGGACCTACGTAGACTAACTTATGGCGTAAGCTAACGTATGTAAATATGGGTTGTAACATGGAAGACATCAAAACCCTAATTAAAGAACTTATGAGTTTAGGTGTAATAAGGAGATCTATCTTTAAACATAGGTCGCTGCCTTTATGGTAAGAATTCATTGTGAAATACTACAAGAAAAAGCAAGAATGATAATAAACTATAAACTTCTTAATGATAATACTACAATAGATGGATATAAGTTACATGATAAAATAGAGTTAATAAACAAAATACAAGGAAAGAAGATATTTAGCAAATTTGACAGCAAATCAGGATACTAGCAACTAAAATTGCATGAAGAAAGTATAGAATGAACAGTATTTACTTTTCCTAATGGATATTTTGAGTGGTTAGTAATGCCATTTGGATTAAAAACAGCTCCACCTAGTTTTTCAAAGAAAAACCGACAGTATATTTGGAGAATATAAAAGATTTGTTTTAGTATATGTAGATGACATATTAGTATTTAGTAAAGATATTAAAGAACATTTAGGACACTTACAAACAGTTTTCAGAGTATTCGTAGATAACAGAAATATAATTAGCAAAAAGAAGATGAAATTATGTAAAAAATATATAAATTTCTTAGGAGTACTGTTAGGGGATTGAAAAATTAAATTACAACACCATATTGCTAAGAAAGCCTTAGAAATGCTAGACAAACTAGATAATATTAAAGAATTACAAAGGTTTCTAGGAATAGTAAATTATGCAAGGAACTTCATAAAAGATATAGGCAAAATAACAGGACCTTTATATGCTAAGACAGGTTCTATGGGACAAAAATAATTATAATACAGAAGATATTAAACTAGTACAAAAAAATTAAAGACAATATAAAAAATATTCCCAATTTAAACATGCCATTAAAAATAGACTATTTAATTATAGAAACAAATGGAAGTTTTGAAGCATGGGGAGTAGTTCTAAAAGCCAAACCCAGTAAAGATAATGATAAAAGTGAAGGAAAAATATATGCCTACCAAAGCGGTAAATATAAAGAAAAAAGGAATATGAGCAGTATAGATGCAAAAATATTAGTTGTAATCTGTGGACTAAATAGCTTCAGATTGTATATATTGAACAAACTAGAAATATTAATTATAGCTGATTGTGAAGCTATAGTTATGTTCCACCAAAAAATAAATGACAAGAATAGTAGTCGAAGAAGATGGTTGAACTTCATTGATACTATAACAATCTATAAGTTAAGATTTGAACATATTAAAGGAAAGGACAATAACTTAGCAGACCAGTTAATTAGGTTAAAAATTACAGTAAACTAATAGACATGTTCTACATTTACATCATGAAACCAACAGCCCCCAAGACTGACGATAACGGAAAGGGCGTCCAAGCCTCACCCACAGACAAATATTTTCAGACAATGTCAGGTAAGCTCAATTTAAACCACAAGCCTCAGTATGGTTTGGATAACATAATTTAATATTTTTTCCGCCGTCAAATATGTCATTTAGAGTTCTAGCAGAATATATAATAGATAGACCACAAAGATGTCTGATAGATAATTTATGGATAGCATATAATAAAAAAGACACAAGATTTTTTTTAGCAGTTCTAAATGCTCTATGCCAATATTTTATAGATAAGATCCAAGAGAAAAGATTTAAATATTATGTGGTAATACATGGCAAGACAAATGGTTTCTTTTCAAACTTGGCTAGAAGTATTAGACTCTATAAATTTTTTAATGATTTTACCGAAGTATTAGATTATGCAAGGGGGTATATTAGGACTAAATTATTATATTTCTACAACCTCAGACAAAACCCACAAAATATTCCTCAATATAATATTAAAGAAGATACTGATAAAATAATTTTATGTGATCATTGCTCATCAAAGACTAAAGCCTTCAAGAGACTAAATCAAAAGAACGAGATTTTGGTACAAGAAAAAGCAAAACTCGTGGAGCAGGTGAAAGTACTAGAACACAGACTCCAAATAGTAAAGTTTGAGTTAGCACTATCCCAAACTCAACTTGTCTCTCTACAAATCCAAGAGGTAGGTAATCCACAACAATTGAGTTCTCCATCTCAAAGTAAAATGGATGAGAACGGTGTGCATTCCCCAATGAATGCAGCAAAATCCACTGTATCAGATGAAGATACAGCTAGTCCGGTTCAAATGGTAGCCGGTAAAGACTTATCAAATCCGTTTATGGCTGCCAGTTTGCTAGAAAATGAAGATGAAGGTTCATCAAGCCAAACAAGACGAAGATTACCTAGAACATTAGTACACGGAGAAGTATTGAAAAAGAAAAACATAATCTCTAAAAAGAAAAAAAATGAGAAAACCGAAGATATAGTTAAATAAATATTAGAAAAGTTCTTCCAAGAAAAGAAGAAGCAAGACAAATATATGATCAAAAATCCCAGTCCAGAAATATCTCCAAAACAAAGCTCAGGAGAAGACGATAATCTAAATTATCAAGATGCTCAAGACCCAAATGATGATTCAGGAATGAGTTTCGACTCAATAGCCTTACACAATCTTGACACGTAAAGCAGCCCCCAGTCATAATAGGCTAAAAGAAAAAGATTGGAAAAGACAGAAAAGGACGAAAAGCTGTTGGGAATCGAAAGACTCAGCACCATAATGCAATAGAAAAACATCTCCTACAATAACTCAAGGACAATAATGCAAGACCTACAGCAACTCAAGGACAATAATGTAAGTCTTTTGGGGTTTTCCCCAAAGGGAAAGTTCTCTTAGTCTTTAGTCACGTAAGTCTTTATTTTTCAATCTATGTTTCTGTACCACTTCCTTGTTTGTATATAATATTAAGAGTTATTATTTCCTGCATGTATATTCAATGCTTTTTATCTGTAAATCAGTCATGTATTTGTTCTTTTTAATAATTTCAAAGTAGTTGATTTTTGACTATTGAGAAAATGATCAGTGGAAAATTATAGTAAATAAAGCAAAACTAGTAAGAGAATAAATACAATGAACTAAATACTCAAAACCATAAAGTTTCTACTAGAATATTCCCAATACTACGCATCACAAGTGTATGAGCAACTAGTAGAATATACGAAACCACTTATGCTACTATCTGGAATAAGATAGATAGAAAGTTAATACAAAAGAGAGATTGCAAGTGATGCAGAACGGACACAAAGAGCAGCTCAGCACTATGCCTCGGGGTAACGGGGGTGCGCTCCTGAATGACTGCCAGATGCACCCGCCTCAGATCCTACACAATTAGTGCAGAAATGTAGTGTGAGTACATAATCAACATGTACCCAGTAAGTATCTATTCTAACCTCGAAGAAGTAGTGACGAGGGGTTGACATCGACACTTACTATGGGCTAATTAAAAAGTACAGAAATTCTAAATAGGCATGGAATACATCAAAGATAATAACACAATAACAAACAGTAAATAAGCGATTCTTTAACTAGAAGTCAATTCAAAATCTCCAATTAGCACATACTAACTTCAAAAAATACGGGCCATAAAGTAAACTATAATTTCTCACGTCATGAAAGTAATATCAAATGTAACTGGACACCGAACATTATCACGCACGATTTATGTCGAGGTCGTACGGACCGATGAAGAATAATGTGTACACTGGCAAGGGTCGATTAGCGCAAATCATAGATGAATATATTATACTGCTGAGGCGTTCAGCCCGGTCCACAAAAAGAGAGAATTACTCTATGAGCTCCGATTGAACGGTTATCACAAGACTAATATACAAGGAGCCACAATTTCTACTAACGGTCGAGCGACCCGCCTATAATCAGGGTAAATAAAATTCGGTCATTACGAATACTTCATCAAGTTTCAAAATAATTTAAGCATTTAAATTAACATGTAGAGTGAAATTAATTACATGTATTACATCATAGAGTCCTAAAATTACTCGGACATAAGCATGATTTGTAGCTACGCACATAAGCTCGTCACTTCGTTCGTACTTAGCACCCACAATTAGTAGCAATAGTAATTAAAACACCTATGGGGTAAAATCCCTCTTACAAGGTTAGGCAAGACACTTATCTCGTCCCAAAGTTCACTTTTCGGTCCACGAATTCACTATAACGCCTTCAGTAGGTGCCGAACAATCCGAAGCTAGTCGGAAATTTTTGAAGATAATTGTTTCCCATGACCTCTTGAACTCAAATATATAAATTATTCCAATTTCCACCACCACAACCATGATCAAATCCCAATTTTACCTAAACCCTAGTTTCTATACAGAAGTTCATTAATTTCACAATTTTCCATATTAAATCTACCCATGATTCGCGTATTTAGCGAAAGAATTGATAGGGATCACTTACCTCTTCATGTTGATGAAATCCCCCCCCCCCAAACAAAATGCTCAAAATCGCCTAAGACCAAGAGGGAAATGATGGAAATGATGGAAATGAAGCTAAGTCCCGTAGTAAAAAGCCCTCGCACCAGTCGCAGATGTCGCATTTGCGACATCTTGTTCGCAAATGCGATGGTGTCAAATGCGACAAAAGCATCGCTAATGCGAAGACTGGCCACCTCTGCCAAGGTCGTAAATGCGACCAACAACTTCGTAAAAGTGAAGATGGGAAACTCGCAAAAGCGGCAGAAAATTTTGCAAATGCGAAGCCCTCTGTGTTTTCCCCAACCTCGCCAATGTGAATCCCCCCTCGCAAATGCAAGGTCTGAAAACGCGAACAAAACATCGCATTTGTGAGATTTGCAGCACCAGACAAGAAACCAACAATACTAATGTTCTTCAAAGCACTCAAACCGCGCTCGAAGCCCCCAGGTCTCCATGCCAAACATCCACACAAGTCTAAAAACATCATATGAACTCGCTCTCACGATCAAAACACCGAAATAACATCTAGAATCATGAATCAGATGCCAAAAACAATGAATGAAATCACGAAACTCAAGAACATCTAGAAACACTTCCGTGCACCCGATTCCTATCAAAGCAACTCGGAATGACGCAAAATTTTGCATGCAAGCCATAAATAACCGTACGGAACTATTCTCAGGCTCGTAATCCCAAATAAACATCGATAACACCAAAGCTACTCCAAACCAAACTTAAAGAACTTAAAAACCTTCAATGCGCCAACTTTCAACAGTAAGCGCCGAAACGCTCGCGGGTCATCCGAAACTCTATTCGAACACGCGACCAAGTCTAAAATCATTGTACAAACCTATTGGAACCGTCAAATCTCCGTTCCGAGATCCTTTACTCAAAATGTTGACTCAAGTCAAACTTGGCCATTTTGGGCCATTATTAAGGAACTAAGTGTTCTGATTTCAACCCGAACCCTTCCAAACCCAAACCAACCACCCCCGCATGTCATAAAATAGTAAAGGCACATACAGGAAGTCTTAATTAGTGGAATAAGGATCTAAAAAGCAAAACGACCGGTTGGGTCATTACATTCTCCACCTCTTAAACAAACGTTCATTCTTGAACGGGTCTAGAATCATACCTGGAGTGCAGAATAATTGTGGATATCTGCTCCACATGTCCTCCTCGATCTCCTATGTCACCTCCTCAACTGGTTGACCCATCCACTGAACCTTTACCGTAGAGGTCTTCATAGACCTCAACTGGCGAACCTACCTATCAACAATGGAAACTAGCTCTTCCTCATAACCCAAGCTCTCATCTAGCTGAACCGTGTCGTAGTCTAACATATGTGACCTGTCGGTATGATACTTCCGGTGCATAGACACATGGAAAACTTGATGAATTTCCGATAGACTGGGAGGCAAAGCAAGCTCATATGCAACTTCCCCAACATGCCTCAACACCTCAAATGGACCTATAAACCTCGGGCTCAACTTGCCCTTCTTCCTAAACCTCATGATTCCCTTTAGCAGCGAGACTTTCAAGAGAACCTTCTCGCCCACTATAAATGATAAATGATGTGCCTTCTAATCCGCGTAACTCCTTCGTTTGGACTGTGCTATGCGAAGTCACTCCCAGATCAACCGCACCTCCTCCAACGCATCCTATACCAAATTAGTGTCGTATAACCTAGCCTCGCCTGGCTCAAACCATTCAATGGGCGAATGACATCGCCGACCATACAAAACCTCAAATGGAACCACCTCAATGCTAGACTGATAACTATTATAATAAGCAAAATCGTCCAAAGGAAAGAATCGATCCCACTGCCCTCTGAAGTCAATCACGCATGCTCTGAGCATATCCTCCAAGATTTGAACTGTCTGCTTCGACTGCCCGTCGGTCTATGGATGAAAGGCTGTGCTGAGCTCAACCCGAGTACCTAACTCACTCGGTACTGCTCTTTAGAAGTACGAATTGAAACTGAGGACCTCTATCTGAAATGATGGAAACAGGTTCACCATGCAACCGAACAATCTTCTGAGTGTAAATCCGGGCCAACCCTTTGAAGAATACGTAGTCACCACCGGTATAAAGTGTACCGATTTGGTCAACCTGTTGATAACTTACTCATAGTCCGCGGTAACCCAACTACGAACTCCATAGAGATGTGCTACCCTTTTTAATTGGGTATAACCATCTGCTGAAGTAGGCCACCTCGCCTTTGGTGCTCATACTTAACCTGCTAGAAATATAGGCATCTCGCAACTTACTCAACTATGTCCTTCTTCATCCGCTGCCAACAATAATGCTCCCTCAGGTCGCGATACATATTTATAGAAACTGGATGAGTAGAATGCTGAGAACTTTGTGCCTCCTATAGAATCTTCTCCCTTAATCCATCAGCATTAGGAACGCATAGACGACCCTTGAGTCGCAAAACAGCATCCCCACCAATAGTAACCTCCTTGGCACCACTCTATAGTACCATCTCCCTAAGAACCAGCAAGTGCAGATCGTCGTACTGACGAGCCTTGGTCCACTCAAATAAAGAAGACTGAGTAAAGATGCATGCAAGAGCTCGACCGCGCTCTGAAATATCAAACCTCATAAATCGGTTAGCCAAGGACTAAATGTCCAAAGCCAATGGCCTCTTCTCCGCTGAAATGAATTCCAAACTTCCCATACTCTCAGCCTTTCTGCTCTTGGCATCCGCAACCACATTCCCCTTGCCCGAGTGATAAAGGATGGTAGCATAATAGTCCTTTAGTAACTAAAGCCATCTACGGTACCTCAAATTGAGATTCCTATGCTTGAACAAATGCTGCAAGCTGCGAAGATCGGTGTAAACCTCACAGGACACCTCATAAAGATAATGCCTCCAGGTCTTTAGAGTATGAACTATCGCGGCCAACTCAAAAACATGTATGTAGTAATTCTTCTCGTGGGGCTTCTGTTGATGTGAAGCATATGTAATAACTCACCCTTCCTACATCAATACACAACCTAGGCCAACATGTGAAGCATCGCAATACACAGTATACATCTCTGAATCGGAAGGTAACACTAACACCGGTGCGGTAGTCAATGCGGTCTTGAGCTTTTGAAAGATCGCCTTGCAATCATTGGACCATCGGAATGGAGCATCCTTCTGGGTCAATCTAGTCAAAGGCGCTGCTATGGATGACAAGGCCTCCTCAAAGTAGCAATAATAACCTGCTAACCCGAAGAAACTCCGGATCTTGGTTGTTGTGGTAGGACGAGGCCAACTTTGGACTGCCTCGATCTTCCTTGGATCTACCTTAATACCCTCGCCTGATACAACATGCCCCAAGAGTGCCACAGAATCTAACCAGAACTCTCACTTGCAGAATTTAGCATATCACTTCTGTTTCCGCACGGTCTGCAGCACAACCCTCAAATGTTGCTCGTGCTCCTCCATGCTACGCGAGTAGATCAATATGTCATCAATGAAGACAATGACAAACGAGTCAATATATGGCCTGACACCCGGTTCATCAAATCCATAAATGCTGCCGGGGGATTGGTCAAGCCGAAGGACTTCCCCAGAAACTCATAGTGGCCATATCTAGTACGGAAAAGCGTCTTCGGAACATCCGAATCATGAATCTTTAGCTAATGATACCCTGATCTCAAGTCGATCTTAGAGAACACCCTGGCACCCTGTCAAACAAATCATCAATACGCGGTAATGGGTATTTGTTCTTAATGGAAAATTTGTTCAACTGGCGGTAATCAATGAACATACACATAGTCCCATCTCTCTTCTTCGCGAACAACACCGATGCACCCAAGGCGACACACTCGGTCTGACGAACCCCTTTTCTAACAATTTCTCAAGTTGTTCTTTCAACTCTTTCAGAGCCATGTGGTATATTGGAATAGAGATATGTTGGGTACCTAGAGCCAAATCAATACAGAAATCGATATCACTATCCGATGACATGCTTGGTAAGTAAGAAGGAAATACATCGGTGAACTCCCGCATCGCGAGCACTGAATCAATTGTCAGAGTCTCTACAGTAGTATCCCGAACATAAGCTAGATAAGCAAAACAACCCTTCTCAACCATGTGTCGAGCCTTTAGGAAAGAGATAACCCGACTAGATGTACTGATAGATGAACTCTTCTACTACAACATAGGCAACTCTAGTATCGCCAACGTAACATTCTTGGCACGGCAATCACGGACGGCATGATATGTAGATAACCAGTCCTTGCTCAAGATGACCTCAAAATTAGTCATATCGAGCAACAGAAGATCTGCACTAGTCTCATAACAAGAGAAAGTCACGATATAGGATCGGTAAATGCAATCCACAACAATAGAATCGCCCACTGCGTGGACACATATACGGGATTACCCAGCGAATCATGAGGAACGCCTAGAAAATGAGTAAATAGAGATGAACCATATGATATGTAGACCCTGGATCAAATAATACCGAAGAATCCCTGCTACAGATAGAAATAATACTTGTGATCAAGGCATCCGAGGCTACTGGATCTAGTCTTGCTGGAAAGGCATAAAACCTAGCTAGAGTGCCACCTGACTAGCCTCCACCTCTAGGACGACCCTTACCCACCTGCCCTCCACCTCTGGCCGTCCGGACGGCTGGTGCGGTAGCTGGTGCAGTAGTTATGGGTTGATGACCTTGCTGTACTCCCTTGGCCCGAAGCCTGGGGCAGAATCTCCTCACATGACTAAGATCCTGCACTCAAAGCAACCTCTCAGTGAGGAGGATGACTGACCCTGAGTCTGGCCCTAGGAACCTGAACACCTAGTCGAAGAACCCTGAATAGCCAGTGGACGGTAGGAGCTCTATGGAATAACGCTGAAATAGGGCCGCACTGGAGCAACCCGAGAAGGTGGGGGTGCTGGATATGCGGGTCTGCTAGATTGCCCCCTCACAAACTGACCTCTATGCCCAGACAGAGCACCACTGAACCCTCCAGAATATCGAGACCGCTTGTCCCTCAGCGCCTGCTCTCAGCCCTTCAGACAAATACCCTTGATCCTCCGAGCTATCTCCACAACCTGCTCGTAAGAAGTCCATATCTAAAACTCTCGGGCCATAGTGACCTGGATACAATAGTGCAAGCCTACTATAAACCTCCGCACTCTCTCTGCCTCAGTGGAGGGTATCATAAGTGCATGGAGAGACAATGTAGAGAACTTCGCCTCATAATCGGTCACGGATATTTGACCCTGCTGCCATGACCCAAAATCCCAAGTCCGTGATGGCACCTATCATGATACTTGGCAAGCTGACAAATCACACACACCAGCGTCATGAAACTTAAAATATATGAATATAAGCTTAAGTAAATAAAAGTCTCATGAAACTGAATGAAAACGTCATAGCTCCATGCAAAATTTCCCAAAACTCGAGTGTCACTGAGTACATGAGCATCTATACAAATATATAGTCTGATACACTGTCTAAGAAAGTAGAACTGAATAAGTAAAATTGAGGGATAGGGGAGGAGACAAGGTCTGCGGACGCCAAGACAGCTACCTCAATAATCTTCGAACGACTGAAACTCTTACATCAACAACCACTGTGCCCGGAAACACCTAGATCTGCACACGAAGTACATGGTGTAGTGTGAGTACAACCAACTCAATAAGTAACAAGTCTAACCTTTGGACTAAAAGCAGTGATGAGTCTGAACAATATGGCCCAAATAATAATTAAACAGATTTGAAATTTACCGAAAATATGACAGTAGAGAAACTCATAATTTGCAAATACCAATACAGGAATGTAGACATGCTTCTAGGTTTAACAATTAAACTCATAACAGATAAAATATGTCAAATCTGAATGATATGAGGAATATGAAATCTCTATATCTACATGCCAATATGCATATCGTATGTGATGCAACACAATGATAGCCTTGCATACTCGCACTCTCGGAGTACTCAACCAAAATGTCTCAATTATCACTGTTGATACCCAATTTTGCCCTATATTTTTCAAATAGTACATATACTTCCAAAATGTCATTTTGCATCATCACTTAATTTACAAGAGTTATACAAGTATTTTTCATAAATTTCATAATTTTAAGAGCTTTAAAATTGATTTCCTTGCATTTAAAATACTTGATCATTTAGTAATTATCCCTTTAAATAATTTTGAGATGAATTAATCATCTAAATTTATTATTTGTATTAACATATAGGTTTAATAATATTTTACCATATTCTACATAATTATACTAGTATTTTAGGCTATTTACACAATTTTGCAATAATAGCCTATGTGCAACGTATAATTACATTTTTTTACATTATTTTTTTTGCCAAATGGTATTTTTATATTTTGTAATGTTAAGTTATTATTTTCAATAACTTTGTTGCACAAGTGATATTTTATTAACTACTAAATAGTTTTACAAATTATTTTATTAACAATTTTCGTGTATTTTAATTTGCAGCCCATTTTTAAGTTATTCTTGGACCAAAATCACTAACCTAGAGATCCCCAATTCTTAACGTAACCTCCTTTGGTCCAAACGAAATGACCCCTCTCCCAATCCTAGTCGGGACCCATTACAATGACCCGCACCATTTTTTTTTTTCTAAACCTAGACGTTGATCTTTATATACCAATGGCCCACAATCACTCCTATGTTTTTAACTAACCAAACCCACCCGAAACTTTACCATTCTCTGAGACCGCACCTCTAAATCCTCTCTTCTCCTCTCCTCTCAAACCTTAGCAGTCGACTCTTGTCGCTATGAGGCATTGTTTCATGGCTGTTTATTTGATTTCACGTGTGCTCCATTAACTTATGTGGTTAAGTGGTCAATGTGTAATTGTTGGGCTTGGTATAAGTTCATGTGTGGCCTTGGGCTGTGCAAGGAGACACACTCTCTTGTTTGAAATGCATTTGGATTTGGGCTACAGTTCACAAGAAGTTCCAAGCCTATTTGAAGGCCCAAATATGTTACTGCTTATTCTATATTTGTATTTGAGTATGTAATCATTCAATGTGGTTTGTAATAACTTGTAAAGTGAATGCTAGGGAAATTAATGAAATGGGGGCTGGGAATTTTGTTTTCTCGCATGAATGGATAGAAAGCCTGCCTATAAGGTTTTAACTGTCTTGTTTACTTTTCGTGCTTCATCTTTTGGGAATCATTTGTACAACATGCTGGTTAATTTGCCTATTCACTTAGAAAACATGATTTAGGATTAATTTAATGTCTTAACTCGCAATGTTGGAAGAGCATGCGTATAGGATTGAAACCGGACTTGTTTGTTGCTTGTTTGACTGCCTCATCTTTGCACCTAGATATCATGTCAACGCAATTACCGAAACTGCTCACCTTGTTATATTTCCGTCCATTACATGACTCGCCTAGAAAGCATGCTTGTAGGAATAAACAAACAGACCCGCGCTTTCAATAATTTTGCCGCCCAGATATAAATCCGTTAGAAATCCTGCCTATAGATGCTGCTACTCGTCTTGGACAACGCATTCATACGGTCAACGTTGTTAATCTTGGGCGTTCGAGTAGTCATATTACCTCACTGCATGAACACTTAGATATCCTGCCTTTAGAATCGTAATAATTTTAATCTACAACTCCGTTAGCCTAAAATTGTATGCTACATGTATAATACTGGAATCATATAGAAATCATGCATATAGGACTAAAGGATTCTAATACGTTTTAATTATGTTTACTGCCTAACCAGAAATATATTTGCGTGTGCTTATGTGTGAAGGTTAACTTGAGCCTTCTTATTGCTATTGTATGCAATCCTATCTGTTTTGAATGTCGTCTAGTTTTATCATTTTTGAGTAACCTAATTAAAGTCTACTACTACCCGATAGTAGGTCCAAAACCTCCTGGACCATAGGCATGGGAAGGGTAGTGCACACATAGGACACGACTTAGAATTGAATTAGAACACCTTTATGTAAATAGCCTTAGCATAGTAGTCAGGAAGCAGGAGATGATAGTCTGTGCCCGCTGAATAATATGAGCAACCTCTACCTTAAGAGAATTGTGAAGTATTACAGTGTGATCCTTTTGGCTAAAAAACTTAGCACCCCCCCTCCTCCTTTTTATGTGCGTGTTGTTTAACCATAGTCATTCAACATAGATCAATATAGTTCATACCTTCGTAGTTACTATGACTTGTACCGATTCTCATATATTTTAATAAGATTCTACAACTTCTGAATTTCCCTTCTATTTGTTTGATCACCTAGCTTAATTACATAATCCACATAGTTTAAAGTTCAGCCGGAACCCACAGTTGTGGACCTCGAAGAGCGCCTAACACCTTCTGTTTGATGTAATTTGAGCCCTTACCCGATCGTTGGTGACACAGACTAGTCAAACATAGTTATTTGCAAATAGGTTCCCTAACGCACCTCAAAATCGTTAGGTGGGGACTCTTTTCTTTTAACACCCTCCTTTAAAAAAGTTGTCACGTGTCGAGGCCCTCTTTCGTGAGACAACAAGGCGCGACAGCATGGCGACTCTTGTGGGGACTTACACTTAGGCTCTAACCATAACGAATTTGACTTATGTGGATTACTTTCTCTGTTACATGCACATCCCTTTCCTTATTCTCCTTTGTTTGTTTAAATTTGCTATGACATGCAAATCCCTTTCCTTATTCTTCGTTGTTTGTTTAAATTTGCTATGACATGCACATCCCTTTCCTTATTCTCCTTTGTTTGCTATAGCATGTATGGCCGCTCTTCATTTCATTTCATCTTCACTGCTACGTTACGTTCCCGCACATTTTCATAAGCCAAACTGACTTCTTTCTTTTGTATTTCTTTTCTTTTCTCTTCTTTTCATGTTCACTTTGCTATATTTACTGATTTTACATACTTTTATCGTGCAAATACTTGGCAATGTGTTATGGTTTCTACATAAAGCATGCTCTGCATCATACTCCACTCGTGCCCATTATCAACATAGCGGTGCTTGATAAGTGTCCGCGCTTTCTTGGAATCACTCTTTATAAATCGAAAATGCTTATTTGCAGTAAAACTAGTCGATCAATGGTGCAGTCGATGGTCCCGTGCCTTTCCCTCTCAAGTTGTCCACCTGGGAGTACTAGTCTAGACCCTTCTAGAAACCTTACTCCAATTTGAAATGTACATACATCATGCTAAACCTAGTATGGGTTGAAGTGTTATTGACACAACAACCTGCTAAGATGAGCCTTGGAAACTATCATATTATGTGCATTATTTGGAGAAAATGTGCCAACATGTTGAGCATTATTGCGTAAGTAGCCAAATATTGTGGGGGAAAGGGCTAACCTTTGTTTGTTTGCAGAAAATAAAGCATGAAATCCCCATGTTCGGTATGGTCCAAAACATTACACCTTTGCTACTTGACTGGTGGAAAAACCTGGCACATTGTGACAAAAATCATGTGAGAAGAGTACTTGGTGACTTGTCATCCTTGCAAAACATTCAACCAAATAGGGAATTGATTGAGGCTGCTAACATGTTATGGGATAAGAAAATAGTTGTCTTCCAATTTGGCAACATAGAAATGACTCCACTGCTAGAAGAAATAGGAGGCTTCGCCAAGTTGCCATGGGATAGTCCTAGAAGAAAGAGCTGGTACCAGAGAATCTCACTCCCCACAGTTTTCTAAAAATGTTTGGTTTAATGAATAATGATGAGCTGCTCTGTCTAAAGAAATCATACATCCGTTTTGAATTTCATTACGAGCATTATGGGCATAGCAAGTCGTATAGTCTTCACCATGATAAACTAGCCATTACATAACTGGGATGGGTGCACCGCCGAGTTTATGTGTTCGTCGTCTGCTTCTTGGGGCTGTTGATATTTCCAATGAAAGGGGGAAGGATTCATACCTGCCTAGCCATGGTCGCTAGGACCTTGATGGATAGCATCGAGGGACAAACTTATACCATCATCCCTATGATCTTAGTTGACATGTACCGTGCTGTAGATAGGTCCAAGAATGGATTTGGACACTTTGAGGGTTGTAATATATTGCTACAATTTTGGCTGCTGGAACACATTCATAGAGGAGAGTACCAGTAAGAAATTCTACGAGGGCCACTAAATGACTACTTAGCTAACCATCACCCCAAAAAAATGACGTTTATCCTAATCAGGTTTGCACAACCTAGAAATTTCTGTGAGTTGGGCGCGTTTCGTCAGGATCTGACGGACGAGCAGGTCCATTGGATGTTTGAATGGTTTCCCAGTAGTGAGTTCATTATCAGGTCAAGGGGGAATACTCATTTGGTACGGATCGGGTTGCGAGGCATCTATCCTTACGCTCCTATAAGGGTAATGCAACAAGCTAGGAGGAAACAAGTCATACCTCGGGTTTCCAACATGGTCCAGTAAAAGGTAGATTTCAAAGGAGATGTCATTCTTTTTAAGTTCGAGGTGCAACACGTGGAACCAAAAGATCACTGTGGGAAGAGAAACTATTGAGCCAGACACGGTCATATGTACTACTATCTATCTTGGATGGAAGACGATGTAGCGGGGGACATCAAGCCAGGTGTCAATCTGCAAGACAGAATCATAGAAGAAGTGGCCGAGACACACGCTAAGTATAAAAGGCTATGCAAAAGGGTGTTCGATCCTGAAGTTAAACATCTGCAATAGCACAAAGCGAACATGGAGGCGATAAAGCAATGGAAGGATATTGCCACTAATTCAGCAGAAAGATTGGAATACCTGGAACAAGGATTGATGGAGCTTGAAGGGAAGATGAGAAAGAGACTCTCGGATTTCCAAGGCATGGATAATAATGAAGGAAGACATCTAGAAAAATCTTACTTACCGTTGGATATACGCGATCTAGGGAAACTGATTGATGGGGTCAAAAGTGCCAAGCATGGAGAAGGTTATTGAGGGACCAAGTAGACTAGGAGATGATGCTCTTTACTCCTTTCTAGCTTAGATTTCGTGTAATAAGGCTAAATGCCATTAGTAAATTTATTATTATTGTCGATTTAGAAAAAATTTTGATTGACTCATTTTCGCATTAATGAAATGAAGAAAATGTTGGCATCAATTTTCTCCAAGTCTATGTGTCGCTTAGGCCTACCTCGGGCACAATCAGGTCCCCAAAATTAGGATGCGAATTATTGCCTGACTTTTTTGAAACATGATTAAATATTGCAAACACTTTTTAATCTCACCTTACTAACTTGGTTACCATTGCTTTTTTTTTTTAATTCCCATTCCTAAAGGTTGGTTCGTGCATACTGGCATCATTAGCATACCAGACCAGATCCAGAGGTCCTCCATCTCCTTCTCCACCAAGTGATCCCAAAGGCAAAGGTAAAGGGAAAATGGATAATTTAAGTGGTATGAGAAAAGACAATGCTACTATGGTGGAAAATATTGAAACTTCAGATGGCCGAAGTACTCTGGGACAGAATGAGTTGGTCTTACGTTAGGAGCAGAAAATCCTGGAACTACAGTGTGAGCTTGAGCAGGTCCGAAATTTGGCAAACCTCTCCCTTACTCTTAGTGTTCCAAACCTCAACCAGACGAAGCCGACTACCCAGAAAAAAACCACCCCGTAAAACACACAAAACCAGAACCCACCACCAAATCCTCCCGCACCACACCAGTATCTTGTACCTCCCAGAACCATCACCTGCCATCAGTACCAACCTCTCAACAACACCACCATCAGCCAACTCAATACCCACAAATCACTACTTATCACACTCCCCAAAATACACCACAACCTACTCTCGATCCCCAAAACTCGACAAACGACCACCCAAATACCCAAGTTCCAGGAATCCATCAAAGCAATCTAATATATACGGAAATCTTACCCCATACCCCGCAACAAACCCTACCCGAATTGACTTGGAAGGACCTGCTCATTAAAAACATAGTGGAGGAACTCAAGAAGCTCACTGGTAGAGTTCAGTGTGTTGAAGGTGGTAAAGGCATTGAAGGTCTAAACTATGAGGACCTATGTATTCAGCTAGATGTGGAACTGCCGGAGGATTACAAACCTCCCAAGTTTGAAATTTTTGATGGTACTGGTGATCCGAAGGTGCGTCTGAGAACATACTACAACAAGCTTGTAGGAGAGGGCACGAATGAACAAATCCGCATGAAATTGTTCATGCGAATTCTTGCGAGATACGCCTTGTCTTAGTATATCAGTCAAAACCCAAAGAAGTGGGTTAGTTGGGTGAGTATGGAATCAGATTTCATGAATAGATTTAGGTTCAAGAAGAAGCTGACAGAAACCTTCCGCTAGTACGCTACTCATTGGAGATTAGAGATCTCAAAGGTAAGGCCAACACTTGAAGAAGAACAAAGGAACAAGTTCTTTGTTAGAGCTCAAGATCCGTAGTATTACGAAAGGTTGATTGTCATTGAAAATCACAAGTTCTCCGACATCATGAAGCTTTGAGAAACAATAGAAGAATGAATTAAGAATGGGATGGTGAACAATTTCGAGGCACTGCAGGCCACGAATAAATCTTTGCAATCTGGAGGCATTTCGAAGAAGAAAGAAGTGGGTGCCGTGATGGTATCCCGAGGCCCTAAGTCTTCCCTCACATACCAAACACCACCACCCACATATCAACCTTCATCCCAAGAACACCCTGCTTCCACTTACCATACATACACCTGCATTTTACCATTCACCTCCACTCGCCCGCCAAGACTACCCGAATCCACGTCCAAATTTTGACCGCAGACCTCCTAGACAATACACCTCCATTGCTGAACCCATACACCAACTGTATGAAAGATTGGAGGCCCTTAGTTATGTTACTCCTATCCCTGTTGTTGTTGTGGAAAATCCCTCCCAATGGATCAACCCCATCAAAACAAGTGTTTATCATTCACGCATGAAGGGTCATACCATTGAGGAGTGTCGCACGTTAAAAGACATGATTCAGACATTGATCGACACTAAGGTCATGCAGGTAAAGGAAGCTGTACCAAATGTTCGCAATAACCCTCTCCCGAATCACAGAGGTGAGGGAGTGAATGTGATAGAAACTGACGAGGAATGGGATCAAGAGGGGTCCATTGAACTCATTCAAGAGGGAGACGCTCCTAAAACATCTTCGGTCACCCTCATGCCAATTGTGGTGCAAACCTAGGCGCTATTTGAAGTTGAGGTAGCTACAAACATCATTGTGATGGGAGCTCCCACACCATCTTACAAGTATGATGCCATTCGATGGGATTATGTTACGGAAGTAAGGGGAAAAGGAAAAGCCAAAATGGAAGAAATAGTTACCGCGCAAGGTATGAATAGAACAGGCAAGGTTTACACACCTGAGAATCTGGGAGGAATGAGCAAGGAAGTTGCACCTAAGCTGCCTATTGTCGAGACTGGCACTGTCGATCTTTGGAGGAAGATACAAGCAATAGAGTACTCTGTTGTTGACCACTTGAACAAAACTCCTGCTTAGATATCCATATTAGCACTACTGCAAAACTCAGATGCGCACAGGGATGCTTTGATGAAGGTGTTAAGGGAAGCTTATGTACCCACCGGAATAACTAGTAGAGAGATGGCTAACATGGTCGGACATGTATTGGAAAGACACAAAATCACTTTCCACGAAGATGAATTACCACCAGAAGGACTGATTCACAGCAGGGCTTTGCACATCACGGTGCAATTTGAAGTTCATCGCCAGGGTCTTGATAGATGGAGGTTCGAGTCATAACATATGCCTACTGACCAATCTAAAGTAAAGGTCTGCACGAAAAACGAATGGAAATCATGGATGTGAAGGCGTTTGGTGGATCTCAGAGAGCCACCATTAGAGAAATTGACCTCAGTCTACAGATGGGTAAGACTTGGTTTGATGTCGAGTTCCAAGTGTTAGATATATCTGCTACTGACAATCTATTGTTGGGACGACCATGGATACATGCCGCCGGGGCAGTAGCTTCAACTCTGCACCAGGCTGTGAAATTTGAGTGGAATCATCAGGGGTGATCATCCTTGAAAATGGAAGCAACCCTATCTACACCAACCAGAACGTTTCGGTCAATGAAAATTGAAGAAAGCTAGGTAAAGAAAGATACCATCGCATCGAACGGGTTAACGCAATTGAAAAGGATCGATGGTGGAGCAACAAGATAGAAATATTATTGTGGATGGGGTATGAACCAGGCAATGGTCTCAACAAAAATCTTTAAGGGATTACCAAATTCATACAACCACAGTGCCATGGCACAACTTTTGGACTCGGATATGAATACACATGGAAAGAATATCAGAATTGGTCACCACCATGGCGTGCTCCATATTATCCACTGGAACATCCTATACCACCTCTGCACCAAACATTCCATCAGGCTGACATGATGTAGGGATATGAGGAAGATGAGGTTTTGGCTGGCATGAGGAAGCTGTTTCTAGATGAAGAAGACATGGACTGCAGTGCAATTATTGAGGAGGAGGAGGAGGAAGACCTTACCATTCAGACAGTGAAAGAAGGAGCTGTTCTGAAGAACTGGACCGCTACACCATCCCGTGCCCATCGAGTTCCTGGGTAGCATGGCAAATTAGCATGAATAATTTTCAAATAATTTTGAGCATTTGAGATATTTTTCAGTATTTTGTTTTCAAATAATTACTCGAGCCATCGAGTCATACTTGTTGATGTTTTTAAAAGTTTTATTAATGCATTATTTCTTTTTATATTTATTATTATTTCTACATTTCTTTTAAGCATAATTATTACATATCCTGATGAACCTCCGACTGTGACATGTAATGAGACAATGCAACAAAAGGACAATGATTCAGAGGAGCTGGAAGATGAGATAATACTTGAGTAAATTATCAAAGAGGTAGAAGATTTTGAAAACAAACCAAAGTCTAATTTGGAGGAAATTGAGGCCATCAACTTATGGGATTCCAAAACAGTCAAGGAAATGCGTATATACTTTCATCTATCACAGTTGGAGAAAGAAGAGTATATTAGATTCCTAAAGGAGTTTGAAGACATCTTCGCATGGTCCTATGATCATATGAATGGTTTAAGCACATCCACAGTAGCTCACAAGCTACCCACCAATCCTATGTGTGCACTGGTGAAGCAGAAGCTTGAAAGTTCAAGCCAGATATGAGTTTGAAGATTTAAAAGGAGGTCACCAAGAAAATCAAAGCCAAGGTTCTTCGAGTGGTCGAATACCCGACTTGGTTAGCCAACATTGTGCCAGTTTCGAAGAAAGATGGGAAAGTCAGAGTATGTGTCGATTACCGAGATTTGAACAGAGCCAGTCCTATGGATGATTTCCTACTGCCCAACATAAACGTACTGATTGACAACTGCACCAAGCATGAACTCCAATCCTTTTGTGGATTGCTTCGCAGGATACCATCAGATTTGGATGGATGAAGAGGACGCCAAAAAGACAGCCTTTATCATACCATGGGGAATATATTGTTACAAAATAATGCCGTTTGGTCTAAAGAATGTTGGATCCACCCACATGAGGGCCATGACGACTATTTTCCACGACATGATACACAAAGAAATAGAGTGTACGTGGATGATGCTATCATCAGATCTAAAAAGAGTTCATATCACATAGAACACCTGATGAAATTTTTTGATAGGCTTCGAAAATACAATTTGAAGTTAAATCCTACAAAATGTGCCTTCGGGGTTCCTGCTGGAAAGTTGTTAGGTTTTATCGTCAGTCCCCGAGGTATTGAGTTAGACCCATTAAAGATCAAAGCTATCCAGGACTTGTCGCTTCCAAAGAATAAGAAGGATGTGATGAGTTTTCTAGGGCGCCTCAATTATATCAGTCGTATTATAGCACAATCAACGGTGATATGTGAGCCAATCTTCAGAATGCTGAGGAAAGATGCTGCAACAAGGTATTTATCTAAACCACCCGTTTTGGTCCTACCAGAACCAGGAGGACCTCTACTGCTTTATTTGTCTGTGTTAGATGGGCCCTTTGGTTGCATTCTAGGACAACATGATGAAACTGGAAGGAAGAAGCAGGCGATATATTATCTGAGAAAGAATTTCACGCCTTATGAAGCCCGGTACTCTTTGTTGGAATGCTCCTACTGTGCTTTGACATGGATAGCTCAGAAGTTGAGACATTATCTCTATGCATACACCACATATCTCATATCAAGGATGGATCCACTAAAATATCTTTCGGAAACCCATAGCTACAGGTAGGTTAGCAAAGTGGCAAATATTGGTGAGTGAGTTCGACATAGTCTACGTAACTCGGAAGGAAGTCAAAGGGCAAGCATAGGCAGACCACTTGGCTGAAAATCCCGTAGATGGAGAATACGAACCATTGAAAATATATTTTCCCAACGAGGAGGTGTTGTTCGTAGGAGAATATATCACCGAGGCATACGATGGTTGGACGATGTTCTTCAATGGAGTGGCAAACTTCAAAGGAGTATATCGGAGCTGTCTTAGTATCAGAAACCTGTCAACACTATCCAGTAACATGAAAATCAGGTTTCCATGCACCAACAATATGACGAAATATGAAGCCTGCATCCTAGGACTCAGATTAGCCATTGACATGAACATTCAGGAACTGCTGGTCATCGGAGATTCAGATCTTTTGGTGCACTAGGTTCTAGGGGAATGGGCAATGAAAAACACCAAAATATTGCTATATTTGCCTGTGTACAAGAGCTTATCAAGAGGTTCACAAAGATAGAATTCAAACATCTTCCGAAGATTTAGAATGAGTTTGTAGATGCACTAGCCACTTTGTCTTCCATGATACAACACCCAAATAAGAATTTCACCGATCCTATCGTAATAGGATTTCATAAGCAGCCGACTTATTATGCTCATGTTGCAGAAGAGACTGACGGAAATTCATGGTTCCACGACATCAAGGAATACTTGGAAAATGGAGAATATCCTGAGCACGCTACGCACACTCAGAAGCCCGCGCTTTGAAGATTGGACAACCATTTCTTTCAAAGCAGAGGAATTCTGTATAGAAGGACTCCTGATTTGGGATTGTTGCGATGTGTTGATGCCAAGGAAGCATCTAGATTGCTCGAGGAAATACATGTCGGAACTTGCGGACCTCACATGAATGGTTTCGTTATGGCCAATAAGATATTAAGAGCAGGGTATTTCTGGATGACTATGGAAACGGACTACATCAAATATGTCCAAAAGTGTCACCAATGCTAGATATGTGCTGATATGATACGAGTGCCACCCAAAAAACTCAGTGCAACGAGTTCGCCCTAGCCTTTCTCTGCTAGGGGTATGGATGTCATTGGACCAATTGAACCAGCTGCTTCAAACGGGCATAGGTTCATTCTGGTGGCTATAGATTACTTCACAATATAGGTTGAAGCCGTATCTTATAAAGCTATAACTAAGAAGGTTATAGCGGATTTTTTTCGGGACCGCATCGTTCTTCAATTTGGAGTACTAGAGTCGATCATTACCGACAATGCTGCCAATCTCAACAGCACCGGAACTCTACAGCATACAGGCCGCAAATGAACGGAGCCATAGAAGCCGCCAACAAGAACATCAAGAAGATATTAAGGAAAATTCTAGACCATTATAAATAATGGCACGATAAGCTATTGTTTGCTTTACTCGGGTATCCCACCACAGTTCGTACATCAACTGGGGCAACTCCCTATCTACTGGTTTATGGCACTGAAGCCGTTATTCCCGCCGAAGTGGAAATCTCTTCTTTAAGAATCATACAAGAAGCTGAGCTTAGCAATGCAGAATGGGTACGAAGCCGGTATGAACAATTAGCTCTCATTGATGGAAAAAGAATGAACGCGGTATGTCACAGTCAACTCTACCAGAATAGAATGGCAAGAGCTTTCAACAAAAAGGTCAGGCCAAGGAACTTCACGCTGAGGCAGTTGGTACTAAAGCAAATCTTCGCACATCAGGATAAAGCAAAGGGGAAATTCTCACCCAACTGACAAGGCCCTAACATGGTTCACAGGGTATTGGATGGAGGAGCACTTATAATCACAGAGATGGATGGAGAGATTTGGCCAAAACCCATCAATTCGGACGCAGTTAAGAAATACTATATTTAACATTATGCTTGCACTTCTTATTTGATGTAATTGAACTACGCTTGACCTAATTCCTATTTAAGAGGGGATACATAGGCAGCCCTGTGGGTTCGGTCATATCATATTAAAATCATCATTTTCCCTATGGTCAGAAATTAGGGTAAGAACTCGAGTTTGCCTGATCTCAACATGTTTGGAACCGCCAAGGAATGTATCCTCGGAAGTACACATTTAAAATGGGGAAGAATTTTGAGAAGGATCCTCAAAATTCCTAGTTAAGGAGGTTGCAACGTCTCAAAAACGTGTCATAGTCATCAACTTAACAAATTATTTGCTCTCATATTTCAAACTACAACATTCTCATAAACAATTTATCAAATGCATTTTTTGTCAAAAATTTTGTTTCTACAGCAGCCAGACGTTACTCGGGGTGACTCAAGCAAGGCCTCCTGAAAAAATCAAAAGCAAAGCAAGGAATCGAAAGCACGAACCAATCCTCCCCCCACAAAACTCAAACTCTTTCTTTGGATGCAAGCACAATGAACATAACAGGAACATCGCAGATGCATACACACAACAAGATTGCTATCTTCACACCAACAAGAATCGCCAAAATCAAATACATCAAGCTAAGTAATGCTTTACTCTCTCACAGTTAGTCATTGCTTTTTCTCACACAGGGCTATGTGTTGCCCTCATCATTGCACAAGTCCAAGCATTGCCTTTCCTTGCATGAGGCTAAGCATTGCCTCCATATTACATAAGCTAAGCACTGCCTTTCTTTGCATGAGAATAAGCATTGTCTTTGCATGAAGCTAATCATTACTTCCATCACTACAGGAGGCTAACCACTGCCTCCATTATTGCATAAGGCTAAGCACTGCTTTCCTTCGTTTTAGACTAAGCATTGTCTCCATACCTTGAATGAGGCTAAACACTGCCTCCATTATTGCATAAGGCTAAGCACTACCTTCCTTTACGTAAGGCAAAGCATTGTCTCCATACCTTGCATGAGGCTAAGCATTGCCTCCATTATGGCACACGGCCAAACATTGGCTTTTTTGTATGAGACTGAGCACTGTATACATTGTTTGTATGAGACTAAGCACTGTCTCCATATTGCATAAGGCTAAGCACTGCCTTTCTTTGCATGAGATAAAGCACAGTCTCCATTATTTGCAAGAGACTAAGCACTATCTCCACATTGCATAAAGCTAAGCATTGCCTTTCTTTGCGTGAGACTAAACATTGTCCCTATTACCAAATGAGCCTAAGCATTGCCTCCATTATTGCATTAGGCTAAGCACTGCCTTCCTTCGCATTAGACTAAGCATTGTCTCCATGCCTTGCTTGAGGCTAAGCCCTGCCTCCGTTATTGCATGAGACTAGGCATTGACTCCCTTCTTCGCACAGGGCCAAGCACCACCCTCATCTCATACAAGACCAACCCTCGTCTTGTCTCGTCTTTGCATAAGACTAAGCATCAGTTGTTTTATCTATCAAACAATCTATATCGCCACATGTTTGAATTTCATGGCCTGAAACATCACCACATTATCCGAAGGCGTCATAGTCCGAAGGCACCATCCTCACAGCCTGAAGACACCATTCCATGGCCTGAGGATCAATGGAAACTGCACATCATTATTCAAAGGCGTCATTGTCCATAGGAATCATCCTCATAGCCCAAGGACACCATTTCATAGCCTGCGAATCCCTTATCATACGCTTCATTGCCCTGGACGTCATAGCCTAAGGACATCATCCTCATCGTCCAAAGAAAACTCTCATGGTCAAGAGGGAAGTTGCATCACGTTTAAATTTTCGCCAATAACCAATGTATATTCGTGTGCATCGTGCTTTAAGTTTCACAGGTAACTGGGGAGGTAACCGTTCTACAAACAGGTGCAATTCTCGCTCAAGTTTCCATTCATAGTGTTCACATCCTTCGTAACCGATAATCAGTAAAATTGATTACCCTTTGTTCTACAGTCGTTCAAATACCTATCTTATACATCCACAACTATCAAATTCACATTCATAACTCCACTAGAAATCATCTGTTGATCACGACAATATCAGATCTAAAAGATCCTTTTTGAAACTTATGATCACTCTTATAGCTATTCTGTCGGTTTCATTCACTGTTTGATCAAGAACTGTACACGGCCTGATTCCCGTAACACCAGGGATATGTAGGCAACTCAAGAACCAAGGTTCAGCCCCATTTTTTCAAAAAATACATTATTCCTCACTCAATTCGAACAAAATTGGTCATTATTTTTGTTACAACCCATATTTACATATGTTAGCTTACACTATAAGTTAGTCTACGTAGGTCCGAGAAGAGATTATATTTGAGATGATAAGAATTTAGCCCTATTGGTCCTAAATGATACAAGGGTGTATAAGAGTGGTTATCAAGTACTAGAAGTTAAGCGAATCAAGGATGTTGTGACTCATATTTTTGGGTAAATCGAGAGGTGATCAATATTACCAAGAGGTCATGTTTTAAGGTATCTGAATCATATAATACCCGTTTCATAAGTTTTGAAGTCAAACGAGTTATGAAGCAAAATTCGACATAAGTTGTCGCAACTTACGTTCATAATTTTACTCATAATTTAGGTCAAATGTCACAAAGCTTTTCTCCCAATTTAGTTGGAATTATGGGGTGATCTACCTACCAAATTAAAGATATATGAGTCCAGTTTACAACGCATTAAACTGTTTGTTAATACGATCTCGGAATATAGAGATAATTGTATTTCCGCAGACCTGCGCAGATTGCTAGGTGACAAGTAGGTGCATCACCTACTTGCCAAAATTAGAGGCTGCTTGGTGATTGTTTGGGCTGCTTGGTGATTGTTTTGAATTGTGTGAAGTTATATATATAGGGGAGGTGCTGTCCGTTTCATCGTAAAATAGGTTGGGGTCGATACATAATAATTATGACGCTTAAATGATAATGATGGTATCGTTTCTCTTATTGTAGACTAAGGAGTTGTGACAGTTGCATAGCTTCAGATTGGGGCAGTATATACAAGGTATGTGAGACTGTTCCTTTCCTTCTTTTGCACGACTCTGATTGTACATTATGCAATGAACGAGCCTCCAAAGATACTCTACTCTTAGAAGGTAGTAGTACTTATATTGTTTCCCCTCTTATGGGAGGATTGATGTTGATGTTACTTCTTTGACCGTACGCCACTTCGAAAGGTTGAAGGTGTGATTCCAATGAGTCCAGCATGCATTATCTATTTTACTCTACCGAGTCGCGCTATAGTCGGCCGGGTACGGCACCTATTGTGCAACTATATATATGAATCTATTTTACTCTACTAAGCCACGCTATAGTCGGCATCTATTTTACTCTACCGAGTCCGCGCTATAGTCGGCCGGGTATGGCACCTACTGTGCAACCACTGATCAGTTGGGTATAATGTTACCGAACCTTATGATGGCCGGGGTATGATATGATGATGATGAGGCCCACAGAGGCGTATGTATATGATGATTGTAAAAGGATATATATGTATATGCACATGAGGCATTGCATGATTAGTCGCCCTTAGAGGCACTCATATGTTACAGGGTGTATATTTTCTATCCCTACGCACATTATTGTTCTTAGATTATGCTTTCCTGCCTTACATACTCAGTACCTTATTCGTACTGACGTCCATTTATTTGTGGACACTGCATGTCGTGCTGCAGGTCCTGATAGACAGGTAGACGAAGCACCCCTACCATAGTAGGCTGCCAGTTCAGCGGTTATTGGCGAGATCCCTTCTCCGGACTTGCCGTGGTCTTGGTATGCATTTTTTTATAGGCATTATGGGTATGTCAGGGCCTTGTTCCGGCCATGTTGCATCACTTATGTTCCTGTAGAGGCTCGTAGACAAGTGTCGACTCATGTATAGTTGGGACTGCCTTGTCGGCAAATTTATTTTTGTTGTATAGTTTTTCATGACAGCCTTGTCGGCCATGTTATATATATGTTTATGTCATTATCTGGAATTTTGGCTGATTAAGATTATTGTCTGCCATTCATACTGATCTCGTTGGTACTCGGCACGTAAGACCCGAGTGCCTGTCATGGCCATCCGGTTCGGGTCGTGACAAACTTGGTATCAAAGCAGGTCTGTCCCAGGGGTTGTCTATGAGCCATGTCTAGTAGAGTCTTGATTATGGATGTGTAGCGCGCCACATTTATAATTAGGAGGCTGCATGACATATAGGGTTGTTACCTTTTTCCTGAACCTAGATCATCCGCAGAGCTGAGTCGTAAGTATTCGTCTCTAATATTCACCATGTTCTTTTAAGCGATGCCCACGACTAGGAAGCAAGTGATTAGTAGACGCCTTGATATAGCTGAGGGAAAGGGTACCAGTCAGGTGCCTCCCGCCAGAGAAGGCCAAAGTGAGCCTCAGAGTGAGATGCCGTCTCGGACCTCATTTACTCCTTCTCTTCTAGGGGATATTAGAAGCCACCCAGCATCTCCAGTTCCTCTATCTGGTACTATGGACCAAGATATGCGGAGTGCCGTATAGTTGTTGACTAGCTTGGTAGCTTCTCAGGCTCAGAGGCAGAATACCGGTGCTGCTGATAAACCGGTTAGTGCGAGAGTTTGTGATTTTATTAATGTGGATCCCCCATTGTTTACCGGGTCAGACCCCAAGGAGGACCCGCAGACTTTTATTTATCAAGTTTATCGTACACTGCGGGTTATGCATGCTAGTGATACGGAGGCTGTAGAGTTGGCTTCTTATCGGTTACGGGATTTAGCAGTTTTCTGGTATGATAGTTGGGAAAGATCCAGGGGTCCGAACGCTCCTCCACCTGTGTGGAAGGAATTTTCTGAGGCGTTTCTTCGTCACTACCTGCCAGTTGAGGTACGACGAGCTAGAGCTGATAAGTTCTTGAACCTTCAACAGGGTAATATGAGTGTGCGAGAGTATAGTATGCAGTTTGATTCTTTAGCAAGGTATGCTCCCCATATAGTGGCCGAGATGAGCGATAGGGTGCACCTGTTTGTGAACGGATTGGGACCACATCTGATAAATGAGTGCACGACAGCCTCCTTGATAGAGGGCATGGATATTTCCTATATTCAGTCTTATGCCCAGACACTAGAGGATCGTAAGCGCCAGCAAAGAGCAGACAGGGAGCAGGATAGGGGCCAGCATAAGAGGGCGAGATTTGCGGGGTATTCTGGTGACTTGCGAGGTAGTGTCAGACCCCAGTCTTCAAGTAGTTTGGCGTCACCTGTAGCTAGTGCTCCTCCACAGTTTCGGAGGCCTCAGTATGATCAATTTACCTATTCTGGTTTACGCCAGAGTTCGCGAGCGTCAAGCTCACAATATCATAGGGATACTAGTCAGACGAGACCCCCAACACCTCACTGTGATCAGTGCGGCAATGCCCACTTTGGACTATGCCGTCGAGGTTCCGATGCATGCTATTCTTGCTGACAGCCTGGCCATATGAGTCGGGATTGTCCTAACAGAGGAGGTGGTGGTATGGCTCAGCCGTCTGGATCTGTTGCTGGTTCTTCCTCATCAGTTCGACCTCCAGCATGGGGTTTTCAGCAGCCGATAGGTCGTGGTAGAGGTAGAGGTGCAGTGCCGAGTTTGACTGGTACTCAAAATTGAAACTATGCTCTAGTAGGTCGGCAGGATCTCGAGTCATCTCCGGATGTTGTTACAGGTATATTTTCTGTGTTTTCTTATGATGTATATGCGTTGATTGATTCGGGATCTACATTATCATATGTTACACCCTTTGTGGCTAAAAAGTTTGGCGTCGAACCTGAATTAATAAGTAAACCACTTGTGGTAGCTACTCCGATAGGAGAATCAGTGATTCCTATAAGGGTATATAGAGGTTGTACAATGATGATTTGTAGTCGTCAGACCTCGGCAAATTTAATTGAGTTAGAAATGGTTGATTTTGATGTGATAATGGGAATGGACTGGTTGGCCTCATGCTATGCAAATGTTGATTGTCGTACGAAGATGGTTAGGTTTCAGTTCCCTGGTGAACCCGTCATCGAATGGAAGGGGAACATTGCTACGCCGAAAGGTATGTTTATTTCCTATCTTAAGGCAAGGAAGATGATCTCAAAGGGTTACATTTATCATCTCGTTCGCGTTAGGGATGCGGAGGCGAAGCCGCCTACCCTACAATCAATCCCCGTGGTCAATGAATTTCCAGATTTTTTCCCAGATGAACTCCCAGGTCTTCCTCCTGAAAGGGAGATTGAGTTTAGCATTAATATGGACTTCACTATTGGGTTACCTCGCTCTTATCATAACTTTGACTCCATCAGGGTGATAGTGGATCGACTTACAAAATGTGCCCATTTTCTGCCAGTTAAGACAACTTACACAGCTAAAGACTATCGAAGCTGTATGTCAAGGAGATTGTTAGGCTTCATGGTGTGCCGGTGTCTATTATATCAGACTGAGGAGCTTAATTTACGGCTAACTTTTGGAGGTCTTTTCAGAAGGGTTTAGGCACACAAGTGAATCTCAGCACGACATTGCATCCGCACACTGACGGATAGGCTGAACGTACTATTCAGTCACTTGAAGATATGCTACGAGTATGTGTTCTAGATTTCAAGGGGAACTGGGATGATCATCTGGCACTCATAGAATTCGCCTACAATAATAGCTACCATTCCAGTATTAAAATGGCCCCATACGAGGCACTATACGGGAGGAGATGTAGATCACTAGTTGGATGGTTTGAAGTCGGTGAGACTGAATTATATGGGCCAGATTTAATTCCCCAAGCCATTGAGAAGGTGAAAGTGATACAAGAGCGACTGAAGGCGGCGCAAAGCAGGCAAAAATCTTATACTGATGTCCGACGTCGTGACCTGGAATTTGAGGTTGGTGATTGGGTCTTCCTGAAGATCTCACTGATAAAGGGTGTTATGCGTTTTGGGAAGAAGGGTAAATTGAATCCGCGGTATGTCGGGCCATACAAAATTCTTTGACAAATTGGACAGGTTGCTTATGAGTTAGAATTGCCGTCTGAATTGGAATTTGTCCACCCGGTATTCCACGTATCTATGTTGAAGAAATGTATTGGAGACCCTTCTCGGGTCGTCCCTATCAAAGATGTACAAGTTACAAAGGATCTATCATATGAAGAAATGCCAATGGCTATATTAGCTCGACAAGTCCGCAAGCTAAGAGCAAAGGATGTAGCTTTCGTCAAAGTATTATGGAGGAACAAGAATATGAAAGAAATGACATGGGAAACAGAAGAGGAGATTAAGTCTAAATACCCTTACCTGTTCCAGAATAAAGATAACGAGGATGCTAGGGGAACACAGGATGCATTAGAAGGTGGAACAGCTCTATGAGGGAAGCAATAACTTGAGAATATTCTTTCTTAATACAAAATGGTAATATGCGGATAATGTACGTAGCTATAATGCTTTGTATGGCCTTGTAAGGCCATAGGCTGGGTTTAACTGCTTGCCAGTTTTGCTAGTGTCCATTTATAGAGGAAACTCAGCCGGAAATTTCCGTCAAGAAATCCATGATGAATTAGACACCCCGTAAACTCTTACATTCAAGGACGAATGTTCCTAAGGGGGGGAGGTTGTTACAACCCATATTTACATACGTTAGCTTACACTATAAGTTAGTCTACGTAGGTCCGAGAAGAGATTATATTTGAGATGATAAGAATTTAACCCTATTGGTCCTAAATGATACAAGGGTGTATAAGAGTGGTTATCAAGTACTAGAAGTTAAACGAATCAAGGATGTTGTGACTCATATTTTAGGGTTAATCGAGAGGTGATCAATATTACCAAGAGGTCATGTTTTAAGGTATTTGAATCATATAATACCCGTTTCATAAGTTTTGAAGTCAAACGAGTTATGAAGCAAAAGTCGACAAAAGTTGTCGCAACTTACGTTCATAATTTTACTCATACTTTAGGTCAAATGTCATGAAGCTTTTCCCCCAATTTGCTTTGAATTATGGGGTGAACTACCTACCAATTTAAAGATCAATGAGTCTAGTTTTTAACGCATTAAACCGTTTGTCAATTCGATCTCGGAGTATAGAGATAATTGTATTTCTGCAGACCTGCGCAGATTGGTAGGTGACAAGTAGGTGCATCACCTACTTGCAAAAATTAGAGGACAAAATTAAAAGTCCCAAAGTCGGCCAAGAGAGGACTTTTAAGGGATTATAAACTCAGTTATTTCACCCTTATTTCAGACCTTCAAAACCAAATTGATCCCCTGCAACCCCTCCCCAAAAATCCCACATAAACCCTAATCAATTTTCCCTCTCTTTCAAGTTCTAATTAGGGGTGAAACGTAGAGTTTAAAGAACCAAGGAAAGGGCTGAGTTATCCAACAAGTAAGGTAAGTTTACTGTGCTCTTTCATACATTTTTCTCTTGTGAATTCATGGTAATTCGTTCTATATATGTAAGAACTCACGGGACGGTGATCGGAAGCCGTGAGTTCGAGTTTTTCACTTGTAGCAGACTATTTTGTGGACTTTTTTGTCTTGCTGTTGGGCTGCATGTTTTACTACTATTTTGTGTTGTTTTGGAGGAAGAAGGGTTTGGAGAAACAAAAAATAGATTTAGGGTTGTGGGCTGATAGTGCTTCGTAATATTTCTGGGTCGTTTGACACGACTACGGTGACCACCGTATGTATGAAGTGATTAGCTTGTGCGTGGACTGTTTTGGGAGGCTCAATAAGATTATTATTGATGTTGTTTGGGATGTTTGGTGATTGTTTTTAATTGTGTGAAGTCATATATATAGGGGAGGTGCTGTCCGTTTCGTCGTAAAATAGGTTGGGGTCGATACATAATAATTATGACGCTTAAATGATAACGATAGTATCATTTCTCTTATTGTAGACTAAGGAGTTGTGATAGTTGCATAGCTTGAGATTGGGACTGTATATACAAGGTATGTGAGACTGTCCCTTTCCTTCTTTTGCACGACTCTGATTGTACATAATGCAATGAACGAGCCTCCAAAGATACTCTACTCTTAGAAGGTAGTAGTACTTATATTGTTTCCCCTCTTATGGGAGGATTGATGTTGATGTTACTTCTTTGACCGTACGCAACTCCGAAAGGTTGAAAGTGTGATTCCAATGAGTCCAACATGCATTATCTATTTTACTCTACCGAGCCGCGCTATAGTTGGCCGGGTATGGCACCTATTGTACAACTATATATATGAATCTATTTTACTCTACTGAGCCGTGCTATAGTCGGCATCTATTTACTCTACCGAGTCCGTGCTATAGTCGGCCGGGTATGGCACCTACTGTGCAATCACCGATCAGTTGGGTATGATGTTACCGAGCCTTATGATGGCCGGGGTATGATATGATGATGATGAGGCCCACAGAGGCGTATGTATATGATGATTTTAAAAGGATATATATGTATAAGCACATGAGGCATTGCATGATCCTTAGTAGGCTGCCAGTTCAGCGGTTATTGGCAAGATCCCTTCTCCGTACTTGGCGTGGTCTTGGTATGCATTTTTTTTATAGGCATTATGGGTATGTCGGGCCTTGTTCCGGCGATGTTGCATCACTTATGTTCCTGTAGAGGCTCATAGACAAGTGTCGACTCATATATAGTTGGGATTGCCTTGTCGGCAAATTTATTTTTGTTGTATAGTTTTTCATGACAGCCTTTTCGGCCATGCTATATATATGTTTATGTCATTATCTGGAATTTTGGCTGATTAAGATTATTGTCTGCCATTCATACTGATCTCGTCGGCCCTTATAGATAATAAGAAAGGTTAGATACAATGTACGTTGGTACTCGGCACGTAAGGCCCGAGTGCCCGTCATGGCCCTCCGGTTTGGGTCGTGACAATTTTTTTTACCTGATAATTGGTTCATCATTCCCGGGTAAAGAGGGGCAGCTGTTGATACCCAATTTTACCCTCATATTTTCCAAATAGTATATATACTTTCAAAATGACATTTTGCATCATTACTTAATTTACAAGAGTTATACAAGTATTTTCCATAATGTTTCATAATTTTTAGAGCTTTAAATTAATTTCTTTGAATTTAAAATACTTGATTATTTAGTAACTATCCCTTTAAATTATTTTGAGATGACTTAATTATCTAAATTTATTATTTGTATTCACATACAGGTTTCATAATATTTTACCTTATTTTGCATAATTATTCTAGTATTTTAGGCTATTTACACAATTTTGCAATAATAGCCTATGTGCTACGCATAATTACATTTTTTCACATTATTTTTTTTGCCAAATAGCATTTTTATATTTTGTATGTTAAGTTATTATTTTCAATCACTTTGTTGCACAAGTGATATTTTATTAACTACAAACTAGTTTTACAAATTATTTTATTAACAATTATCGTGTATTTAATTTGCAGCCCATTTTTATGTTACTCTTGGACCAAAATCACTGGCCCAGAGATCCTAATTCTTAGCCCAACCTCCTTTGGTCCAAACCAAAACGACCCCTCTCCCAAACTTGGTCGGGAGCCATTGCAATGACCCGCTCAATTTGCTTTTTTTTCTAATCCTAACCGTTGATCTCTCAAGATCAACGGCCCACAATCATCCCTCTGTTTTAAGCTAACCAAACCCACCCAAAACCTTACCATTCTCTAATACCGCCGCCCCTAAATCCTCTCTTCTCCTCTCCTCTCAAACCCTAGCAGTCGCCTCCCTTATTATGTCCAACCCCGACCTCAACATGGAATCACTCAATGCTTCCCTTCCCATTTATGCTCTGTCTCGTTGTTTCTTACACGATTTTGGCATCACATACTACTCGCCTATTTTTGGCAAGTGTATGGCTTAGAATCCAGACGATATTTCATCTGTATATACTCATTACTATGCAGTATGGGTCCGATTCAGTGAGATCTCTAACTATTCGTGTTCTCCTTCTTGAACTAGGGTTTACCCGATTTCTCTCCTAAATTTATTCTTAATTGATTTTGCATTCTTTTCTTCCCTTATTTTTGTGTTTGATTAATTATGTTTCCTTGTTTGTTCGTTCAATTTTACTACTACATAAACCCCTCCCCTAATCCCCTTTAGTGGATCGGAGTCACTGTTATTCTCTCACTCTCACTTGTTCTATACTATTATGAAACTTGAGCTCTTGGCTGGCTGAAAGCCAAGGCCACAGTAATCCTCTCTGTACCCCTCTAGTGCGAACACTACTTGGGGCTTATTCGAAGCTCCTGTGGACTCTGACGCACTAGGGTTTGGAGTTCTTGCTGCTGTTCTTACTTTGCTACTGATTCTCCTCTATTTTCTTTTTAAATCGGCAAACTAGTAATTGTTCAATCCCTCAGAATTATGTTTCTTCCCTGTTTGTGTTCATGCTTCTGATCATCTCTATTATGTGGACCTTTCTGAGCCAATATGATACTGAGCCGACCTCACTTTGAATTTCTTCTGCAACTATTCATCAGAACTTGTATGAGTTTGCTTATGTTCATTTAGTGCAATCAATTTTGGAAGAGTTTAAGGCTGTTATGTTTGTTTGAGGCTGTCATGTTTATATATGCTTAAGTTCCTACATCGATTGTCTAATATTGAACCCTTTTCTCATGTCTCATTTCAAACATTTGCGTAATCTACTGGTTACCCTGCAAACTGATCCCTGGTCATCCCATATTGCAATACTATCTTAATATCTAGCCAAACATGTTTCTCTGTTATTTGTGTCTTTGACGATTGTACTCCCAACTTGTTAATCTTGTACCCTCCAGTATTGTCTAAACTTTTAGTTGAATCTCAATGAATTTAGATTCTTCTGTTACACACGGTCAATTGGTATAAGTTTGAAATCTGCTTATCTTATTAACCTTATATTATTATGTTTACCCTGAGTTCTTTGATTTTGGGTCTTTGTGTTACACCAGTATGTTAAACTTTTGTCGATGTTGTAAGACGACACTTACCAGTCTATTTGTTATATTGTTTAGGTTCTCATGATAGAAACTTGCATGTGCCAGATGGCTATTCTCTTAACTACAACTCTGTCTGCTTTTTATGATTAAAGTTCCTAAGTCCAAAGTCCCTTTGACTAGTTCTAAATCATGCCTTAAGCTTTATTTCTTAAACATGGCATCGTATGTGTTCACTCTGTTAATTAAATAGACATACCTCTTAAGTCTTCTTAGTGTGTGACTGTATTCAGCATGCTACACCCTTTCCCTTTATTGAATATTTTCTCTCTCATGAACTTACATTGTTTTCTGTGTAAATTTGCTCTATTGAAAATAAGCCATGCTGATTCTCCCAGTTCTCATGTTTTTGACTAAATCAATCCTGTCACTTTTCCTTCTAAAATGTCATGTGAATTCTACTAGCTGTCATATAATCCTATCGCTGTGAGGCATCGCTTCGGGGTTGTTATTGATTTCACGTGTGCTCCATTAACTTATGTGGTTAAGTGGTCAATCTATAATTGTTGGGCTTGGTATAAGTTCATGTGTGGCCTTGGGCTGTGCAAAGGGGCACACTCTCCTATTTCAAATACGTTTGGATTTGGGCCTGCAGTTCACAAGAAGTTTTAAATCTATTTGAAGGCCCATATGTGTTACTGGGTTATTCCGTATTTGTATTTGGATCTGTGATCATTCAATGTAGTTTGTAATAACATGTAAACTGAATGCTGGCGAAATTAATGAAATGAGGGCTGGGATATTTTGTTTTCTCACATGAATGGGTAGAAAACCTGTCTATAGGGCTTTAACTGTCTTGTTTACTTTTCGTGCTTCATCTTTTCGGAATCACCTGTACAACATGTTGGTTTATTCGCCAATTCACTTAGAAAACATGATTTAGGATTAATTTAATGTCTTAACACGCAATGTTAGAAGAGCATGCCTATAGAATTCAAATTGGACTGTGCTTGTTTGACTGGCTCATCTTTGCACGTAGTTATTTGTCAATGCTATAACTGAAACTGCTCATCTTGGGAAATTTCCTTCCATTATGTGAGTCGCCTAGAAATTATGCTTGTAGTACTAATCAAATAGACCTGCGCTTTCAATAATTTTGCCGCCCAGATATGAATCCGCTAGAAATCCTGCCTATAGATGCTGCTACGCGTCTTGGACAATGTATTCATAGGATCAGCGTTGTTAATCTTAGGCCTTCGAGCAGTCTTATTTCCTCACTACATGAACACTTAGATATCCTGCCTATAGGATTGTAATACTTTTAATCTACAACTCTGTTTGCCTAAAGCTGTAACGCTGCCTGTATAATACTGGAATCATACAGAAATCATGCCTATATGACCTAATTATTCTAATACGTGTTAATTCTGTCTACTGCCTAACAAGAAATTTGTTTGCGTGCTTACTTGTGGAGGTTAACTTGAGCCTTTTTATTGCTACTGTATGCAGTCCTATCTATTTTGAATGTCACCTAGTTTTATCATTTTTGAGCAACCTAAGTAATGTCTAGAACCACCCAATAGTAGGTCCAAAACATCCCGGACCACATGCATGGGATGGGTAGTGCACACATAGGGAACGACTTAGAACTGAATTAGAACGCCTTTAAGTAAACAACTTCAACATAGTAATCGGGTAGCAGGAGATGATAGTCTGTGCTCGCTAAACAATACGAGCAACTTCTACCTTAAGAGAGTTGCGAAGTATTACTGATGTTGCACGGGGTGATCCTTTAGGCTTAAAACTTAGGACCCCCTCTTGTCCTTTTTATGTGCGTGTTGTTTTAAACTTAGTTATTCAACATGGATCAATATACTTCGTCCCTTTGTAGTTACTAAGACTTGTAACGATTCTCATATGTTTTAACAAGACTCAACAACTTTAGAATTTCTCTTCTATTTATTTGATCACCTAGCTTAGTTACATAATCCACACAGTTTAAAGTTCGGCCAGGACCCACTGTGATGACCCGGCCAGTCATCTCGTGGGTTACCACTCCGTCTCCCCCAATTTTTGTATCATTATGCCTTGTTATTCGTGTTTTAGGTAATTAAGTTGAGTAAGTTGCATTCGGAGTGAAATCGGTAATAAATGAGACCCTTAGTCTCTTTTAAGAAGGCTTAAAATGTGAAAGTCAACTGGATGTTGACTTATGAGTTAGAAGGCTCGGATGTGAATTCCGATGATTCGGTTAGTTTTGGGAGAGGATTTATGACTTAGGAGAGTGATCGGAATTAGTTTTGGAGGTTCCGTGTAGAATTAGGCTAAAAATGGTGAAGTTGGAATTTTGGCGATTTCCGGTTGATAGGCGAGATTTTGATCCGAGGGTCCGAATGGAATTCCGAAAGTTGTTGTAGCTTCGATATGTGATTTATGACTTGTGTGCAAAATTTCAGGTCATTCGGACGTGGTTTGGTTGGGTTTAGATCAAAATAGCGATTTAGAGGATTTTGAAAACCTTAGGATTGAATCCAACGTGAATTGGTGTTGATAAGTTGTTTTGAACGTTCCGAAGGTTGGAACAAGTTTGAATAATGTTATGGGACATGTTGGCGTGTCTGGTTGAAGTCCCGAGGGCCTCGAATTGATTTTGGATGGTTGATGGAATTTAACTTTGGCATTTCAAGAATGTGTCGATGTAGTCTCTTCAAGAATAGGTGTTATAATATTAGGAAAATGGGCTCCAAATTCAGTTTTAATTGAAGCATTAAATCCGTATCGAAATTTCGGAGTCATAGCAAAAAGAATCGTCCAATTCGGACATCGTATGAGAAAGTTATGCCTATTTTTGTGTTAAGGAAAAATCTGCAGAAATGTCAGAAATGCGAACCGCAAAACGTGAAATGCGAACCGCAAACACGAAATGCGAACCACATTTTTGACATAGAGATCGCAAACTGAGACATAACTTGGGGCGAGGTTTGCGACCAAAAATGCGAACCGCAAACCTGAAATGCGAACCGCATTTTTGACATAGAGATTTGCATATATGGCCTGACAGGGGTATTTTAACTCGATTTTGATACTTTATAAATAGAACTCAGTGCCCATTTTGTTCTACAAGACCCATTTTCGTTACCCATGAAGAGGAACACCTCCAAACACCATAGAATCACAACAAATCAACTTCAAAACCATATCCAAAGGAGATTATCTTATGTGGATTCTTAGAGAAGGGGATTTGACCGTTCTAAACACATTTGGAGCTAGAGAGCTCAGATTGAAACAAGTTTTGAAGCAATTCTTGGATGGTTTCTAAGAGAAACATCGGGGTAAGTGTTCCTAACTCAATTTTGAAGGAATTACCTAAGATTATAGCTGTTTTTAGCATTTTACTGGTATTTTGAGTTGGAAAAATGGTGGAAACCCTAAAGCTTAGATTTGAGGGTTGGAGGTCGATCCGGTGTAAGAATTCAACAAATTTTATATGGTTGAAATCATGAGGAGATAAGGAACCCGTTGAGGTGATAATTTCAGAATTTCGAGACGTGGGCCCGGTCTCGGGTTTTCTAATTTTGGGATATCTTGGTGTTTTTCGATTGTTTCGCTTAGGCTTTAATCCCACGACATATTGTGATGTAATTATTTTGAATTTGGACAGACTCGACGCACGTGGAGGCCAATTCAAAGGGCAAGGGCGTAGCGGGCTAAGGATTTAGCCGATTTGAGGTGAGTGATGTTTGTAAATTATGTCCTGAGGGTTTCAAACCCCGGATTTGCACCTCATAGTGCTATGTTGAGGTGAGGTACATGCTCGACGATGAGCATGGGGTTGTTTACTTCTGGGGATTGGGACTTGGTCCATCCCGATTGATGATTTCTACTACATATTTGATTGAAATCTAATTGATGTCATCGTGATTTGGGCTACTTGCCATATTTGGGCTTCGCGCCGATTATGTGAACCCTTCAGGGGTAGTTGTCATTGTTTACTAAATCATATTTGGGTCGGTTATGTGAACCTTCTGGGGTAGTTTTCATCGTTTACTAAATCCTATTTGGGCATCTCGCCGGTTATGTGAACCCTTCAGGGGCATTTGTTACTGAATTGATTCATTTCATAAACTCAGTTTCGAACTCAAATGATGTTTTCGAATGATTTTTATGGATCGGGTGGCACGCCGTCATGGAATATAAATTGGATCAGGTGGCACGCCGCCACGGAATATAAATTTGATCGGGTGGCACGCCGCCACGAGATGTAATGTGTGTGGATTGGGTGACACGCCGTCACAAGATATTGCGCTACTGAACCCCCCACAGTAAGCGCCGGGTACCCAGGGAGCCGGTGGCACGTCGCCACGATAGTCATGACTTGCATTGCATGTCACTGCATTGCATTGTTGGTTGTGTTGGTGTTGTTTCTGTTTACTTCATGTTATCTATTTGAGACGTTACATGTTTTTACTGTTCCATCTTGGATTTCTCAAAGTTTTATGTATTTCATACTTTCAGTCATTATTTATATGTATTACTCACTGAGTTGGAAGTACTCACATTACTCCCTGCACCATGTGTGCAGATTGAGGCGTTGTCGGTTTCGCTCCGAGGTATTGACTACTATTGTCAGAGCGTTGATTCAGAGACTACGAGGTAGCTATTGGCGTCCGCAGCCCGTATCTCTTCTACCTTGTTGTTTCCACTATTTTCAAACAATCATGCCAAAGATATTGTAATAGTTAAAGATATTGTAATAGTTATTTTATTATTAGGATTTCATTAGTGGCTCATGACTTTGTGACACCCCGGTTCAGGCTGTAGTCGGGATGGTTCACTATATTTTACGCTAATTCCTGTTGTTAAACTATACTTATATTATTTTCGTGTTGCCAGCTGTCTAAATCGAGGTTTAGTTGGATTGGTTGGCTTTGTCTTCATGAGAGGTTCCATCACGACCAGGTTGGGATTTTGGGTCGTGACAGCTTGGTATTAGAGCCTAGGTTACATTGGTCTCACGAGTCATGAGCAGGTTTAGTAGAGTCTCGCGGATCGATACGGAGACGTCTGTATTTATCTTCGAGAGGCTGCAGAACCTTTTTAGGAAAATTTCATATTCTTGAAATTCTTATCGTGCGAACTTGTTGATCCGAGTACTAAAACTTCTGCCGTCCTGTTCTTTCACATATGGTGAGGCCGCGGACTACCGGACGAGGTGGACGACCACCAGTACCACCCACTAAGGCCACCAGAGGCCATGGACGCGGTCGTGGTCGTGGTAGAGGCAGAGCGGCGAGGGCAGCATCTGTTGATCCACCAGCTGCCCCAGCTCAGGAACAGGTTCCAGCAGCACCAGTTCAGGAACCAGCTGTGCCTATCGCTATTCCAGGTCTTCAGGAGACCTTGGCTCAGATATTATCTATTTGCACTGGCCTGGCTCATGCGGTTTCAGCCACAACAGCCGCAACTACTTCACAGGCCGGGGGAGGCAATCAGACTCCAGTTGCCTGTACGCTTGAGCAGGTAGTGCAGGGACTTCAGATACCGGGGGCACCTCCAGCCCAGCCAGCTGCACCGGCTCAGGAATTCATAGTACAAGTTATGCCAGATGATGAGCAGCGTCGCCTTGAGAGGTTTGGCAGACTCTAGCCTCCATCATTCAGTGGTGCTGAGGGAGAGGATGCCCAGGTTTTTCTTGACAAGTGTCAGCGAATGCTCCGGACAGCCAGGATTCTTGAGTCTAGTGGTGTGGCATTCACCACCTTCCAGTTTACGGGAGCTGTCTTTAATTGGTGGGAGGCGTATGAGAGGCGCATGCCGGTTGATGCAACGCCCCTTACTTGGCAACAATTCTCTGCTCTCTTCTTGGAGAAGTATGTGCCGCAGTCCCGCAGAGAGGAGCTGCGCAGATAGTTTGAATGGCTGCGACAGGGGGATGTGACTGTGTCACAATATGAGTCAAGATTTTATGAGTTGGCTCGACATGCCGTCTGGATGGTACCGAATGATCGTGAAAGGATCAGGAGGTTTGTGGATGGCCTTAACTATCATCTTCGTATCCTCATGACCAGGGAGAGAGTATTGGGTGCTACCTTCGAGGAGGTGGTTGATATAGCTCGCTAGATTGAGATGGTTCGCCGTCAGGAGCGAGAGGAGAGGGAGGCTAAGAGGCCTCGAGGATCGGGCAGTTACAGTGGTGCTCCTTCGAGGGGCCAGTTTTAGCAGGGTAGAGGCCGTTCCTTCAGGCCTGCTCAGCCAGCCCGTCCAGATTATCATGGGGCATCTGCAGGTCGTGGTTATCATGGGTTGCAGCAGGGTCAGTCATCACTCACCGCCCTTCCAGCCCATGCTCCGTCGGCCCAGGGTCCTTTTATGCCGAGTGCATTTGCTAGAGCACCAGGGAGCTGTTATGAGTGTGGCGAAATGGGCCACTTGCGGAGGCAGTGTCCTCACTTTGCTGCTAGATCATCCCAACCGAAGGGTCAGCCCTCGACTTCTACTCCAGCTACCTTACCACCAGCCCAGCCAGCTAGGGGTGGAGGTCAGGCAGCCAGAGGTCGACCAAGAGGGGGAGGTCGAGCAGGCGATGGCCAGACCCGATTCTACGCTATTCCAGACAGGACAGATGCCAGTGCTTCAGATGCCGTTATTATAGGTATTGTTTTGTTCTAGCACAGAGATGCCTCTGTATTATTTGATCCTGGTTCCACTTATTCATATGTGTCCTCGTATTTTGCTCATTATTTGAGTACGCCCCGGGAGTTTCTTGCTTTACCTGTTCAGGTGTCTACCCCGGTGGGCGACACTGTTGTTGTAGACCGTGTGTAGTAACTATTGGGGGTCTGGAGACCCGAGTGGATCTATTGCTACTAAGCATGGTAGATTTTGATGTCATTCTAGGCATGGATTGGCTATCTCCATGTCGTGCTATTTTAGACTGTCATGCTAAGATAGTTACTTTGGCCATGCCGGGTGGGCCGCGGATCGAGTGGCGTGGCGTGGCTGATTATATTCCTAGTAGGGTGATATCATACTTGAAAGCCCAGCGTATGGTTGGGAAGGGTTGCCTTGCATACCTAGCGTTTGTGAGGGATTTTAGAGCTGAGACTCCAAGCATCGATTCTGTTCCAGTTGTGCGGGATTTTCCTGATGTATTTCCTGCAGACCTGCCGGGCATGCCACCGGATAGGGATATTGATTTTGGCATTGACCTGGTGCCGGGCACTCAGCCCATCTCTATTCCACCATATCGTATGGCACCAGCAGAGTTGAAGGAGTTGAAAGAGCAACTTCAGGAACTCCTAGATAAGGGGTTCATTCGGCCTAGTGTGTCACCTTGGGGTGCACCGGTTCTATTTGTGAAAAAGAAAGATGGCAAGATGAGAATGTGCATCGATTATAGGCAACTGAACAAAGTAACAATCAAGAACAAATATCCTTTGCCTCGTATCGATGACTTATTTGACCAGCTTCAAGGAGCACGAGTGTTCTCTAAGATTGATCTCTGTTCAGGATATCACCAGTTAAAGATCAGGGATGCAGATATTCTTAAGACTGCTTTCCGGACTAGATATGGCCATTATGAGTTTCTTGTTATGTCTTTCGGGCTAACCAATGCCCCAGCAACGTTCATGCAGTTAATGAATAATGTATTTCGGCCTTATCTGGATTCGTTCGTGGTAGTATTTATTGATGATATTCTGGTGTACTCGCGTAGCCAGGAAGAGCACGCAGAGCATCTGCGGGTTGTATCGCAGAGACTGAGGGAAGAGAAGCTTTATGCGAAATTCTCCAAGTGTGAGTTTTGGCTCGACTCAGTGGATTTCTTGGGGCACGTAGTGTCCAGCGAGGGTATTCAGGTTGATCCGAAGAAGATAGAGGCGGTTCAGAGTTGGCCTAGACCGTCCTCTGTCAAATAGATTCGTAGTTTTCTCGGGTTGGCAGGTTAATATCGCCGGTTTGTTCAGGGTTTCTCATCCATTGCGTCACCCTTGACCAAATTGACCCAGAAGGGTGTTCCATTTGTATTGTCGGACAAGTGTGAGGAGAGCTTTCAAAAGCTCAAAACAACCTTAACCACAGCTCTAGTATTGGTTCTACCATCAGCCTCAGGTTCGTATACCGTGTATTGTGATGCCTCAAGAATTGGGATCGGTTGTGTACTAATGCAGGAAGGTAGAGTTATTGCTTATGCTTCTCGTCAGTTGAAGCCTCATGAGAAGAACTACCCCGTGCATGATTTGGAGCTGGCTGCCATAGTTCATGCTTTAAAGATTTGGAGGCATTACTTATACGGCGTATCTTGTGAGGTGTTCACTAATCATCGTAGCCTTCAACATTTGTTCAAAAAGAAGGATCTAAATTTGAGACAACGACGATGGTTAGAATTGCTCAAGGATTATGACATCACTATATTATAACATCTGGGAAAGGCCAACGTAGTGGATGATGCTTTGAGCCGAAAGGCGGTGAGTATGGGGAGCTTGGCATACATTCCAGTTGGAGAGAGACCTCTCGCAGTCGATATCTAGACCTTGGCCAATAGGTTTGTGAGATTATACATCTCGGAATCCAATCGGGTATTGGCTTGCGTGGTTTCTCGGTCTTCGTTATACGATCGCATCAGGGAGCGTCAATATGATGATCCCCATTTGCTTGTCCTTAAGGACAGAGTCCAGCATAATGATGCTAAAGATGTGACCATCGGCGACGATGGAGTATTGAGGATGCAGGGCCGGATTTGTGTGCCCAATGTGGATGGGCTACGGGAGTTGATTCTGGAGGAGGCCCATAGCTCACGGTATTCTATTCATCTGGGTGCCGCAAAGATGTACCAGGATTTGAAGCAACATTATTGGTGGAGAAGGATGAAGAAGGATATTGTAGGATTCGTAGCTCGGTGTCTCAACTGTCAGCAAGTAAAATATGAACATCAGAGGCCGGGTGGTTTGCTTCAGCAGATAGCTATTCCCGAGTGGAAATGGGAGCGGATCACTATGGACTTTGT
>MCJB01003225.1:111644-172728 GCA_002018475.1 Nicotiana obtusifolia
GTTCGATGCTATTTGGGTGATTGTGGATCAGCTGACCAAGTCCGCACACTTCATTCCTATGTGTACCACCTATTCTTCAAAACGGTTGGCAAGGATTTATATCCGAGAGATTGTCCGGCTGCATGGTGTTCCAGTTTCTATCATTTCTGATAGAGGTACTCAGTTCAAGTTTTGGAAAGCCGTGCAGAGGGAGTTGGGTACTCAGGGCATTTCATCCTCAGATGGATGGGCAGTCAGAACGTACCATTCAGATATTGGAGGACATGTTGCGTGCATGTGTTGTTGATTTCGGAGGCTCATGGGATGAGTTTCTGCCTCTTGCAGAATTCGCTTATAATAACGGCTATCAGTCAAGTATTCAGATGGCTCCGTATGAGGCCTGTATGGGAGACGGTATAGATCTCCGGTTGGTTGGTTCGAGCCCGGTGAGGCTAGGTTATTGGGGACCGACTTGGTTCAAGAGGCTCTAGAGAAGGTGAAAGTAATCCAGGAAAGGCTTCGCACAGCACAGTCGAGGCAAAAGAGTTATGCCGATAGAAAGGTTCGAGATGTGTCCTACATGGTTGGCGAGAAGGTCTTGCTGAAGGTTTCGCCCATGAAAGGTGTTATGAGATTCGGGAAGAAAGGGAAACTGAGTCCTCGGTTCATTGGACCGTTTGAGGTGCTTTGAAGAATCGGGGAGGTGGCTTATGAGCTTGATTTGCCACCCAGTCTGTCGAGTGTTCACCCAGTATTTCATGTTTCTATGCTCCGGAAGTATATTGGGGACCCGTCTCATATTTTGGACTTCAGCACGATTCAGTTGGATGATAACTTGACCTACGAGGTGGAGCCAGTGGCGATTTTGGATCGTCAGGTTTGGAAGTTAAGGTCCAAGGAGATAGCTTCAGTGAATGTTCAGTGGAGAGGTCGGTCCGTGGAAGAGGCTACCTAGGAAGCCGAGCAAGAGATGCAGAGCAGATATCCTCACCTATTTGAAACTTCAGGTATGTTTCTTGACTCGTTCGAGGACGAACGTTTGTTTAAGAGGGGGAGAATGTGACGACCCGGCCAGTCATCTCGTGGGTTACCACACCGTCTCCCCCACTTTCTATATCATTATGCCTTGTTATCCGTGTTTTAGGTAATTAAGTTGAGTAAGTTGCATTCGGAGTGAAATCGGTATTAAATGAGACCCTTAGTCTCTATTAAGAAGGCTTAAAATGTGAAAGTCAACTGGATGTTGACTTATGAGTTAGAAGGCTTGGATGTGAATTCCGATAATTCGGTTAGTTTCGGGAGAGGATTTATGACTTAGGAGAGTGATCGGAATTAGTTTTGGAGGTTCGAAATAGAATTAGGCTTGAATTGGTGAAGTTAGAATTTTGGCGATTTCCGATTGATAGGCGAGATTTTGATCCGAGGGTCGGAATGGAATTCCGAAAGTTGTTGTAGCTTCGATATGTGATTTATGACTTGTGTGCAAAATTTCAGGTCATTCGGACGTGGTTTGGTTGGATTTAGATCAAAATAGCGATTTAGAGGATTTTGAAAACCTTAGGCTTGAATCCAACGTGAATTGGTGTTGATAAGTTGTTTTGAACGTTCCGAAGGTTGGAACAAGTTTGAATGATGGTATGGGACATGTTGGCGTGTCGGGTTGAAGTCCCGAGGGCCTCAAATGGATTTTGGATGGTTGATGGAGTTTAACTTTGGCATTTCAAGAATGTGTCGATGTAGTCTTTTTAAGAATAAGTGGTATAATATTATGCAAATAGGCTCCAAATTCAGTTTTAATTGAAGCATTAGATCCGTATCGAAATTTCGGAATCATAGCAAAAAGAATCGTCCAATTCGGACATCGTATGAGAAAGATTTTTGTGTCAAGGAAAAATCTGCAGAAATGTCAGAAATGCGAACCGCAAAACGTGAAATGCGAACCGCAAACACTAAATGCGAACCGCATTTTTGACATAGAGATCGCAAACTGAGACAGAACTTGGGGCGAGGTTTGCGACCAAAAATGCAAACCGCAAACCTGAAATGCGAACCGCATTTTTGACATAGAGATTCGCATATATGGCCTGACAGGGGTGTTTTAACTCGATTTTTGATACTTTATAAATAGAACTCAGTGCCCATTTTGTTCTATAAGACCCATTTTCGTTACCCACGAAGAGGAACACCTCCAAACACCATAGAATCACAACAAATCAACTACAAAACCATATCCAAAGGAGATTATCTTGTGTGGACTCTTAGAGAAGGGGATTTGACCATTCTAAACACATTTGGAGCTAGAGAGCTCGGATTGAAACAAGTTTTGAAGCAATTCTTGGATGGTTTTCAATAGAAACATCGGGGTAAGTGTTCCTAACTCAATTTTGAAGGAATTACATAAGATTATAGCTGTTTCTAGCATTTTACTGGTATATTGAGTTGGAAAAATGGTGAAAACCCTAAAGCTTAGATTTGAGGGTTGGAGGTCGATCCGGTGTCGGAATTCGACAAATTTTATATGGTTGAAATCGTGAGGAGATAAGGAATCCGTTGAGGTGATAATTTCTAAATTTCGAGACGTGGGCCTGGGCTCGGGTTTTCTAATTTCGGGATTTCTTGGTGTTTCTCGATTGTTTCGCTTGGGCTTTGTTCCCACGACATATTGTGATGTAATTGTTCTGAATTTGGAAAGATTCGACGCACGTGGAGGCCAATTCAAAGCGCAAGGGCGTCGCGGGCTAAGGATTTAGCCGATTTGAGGTGAGTAATGTTTGTAAATGATGTCCTTAGGGTTTGAAACCGCGGTTTTGCACCTCATAGTGCTATGTTGAGGTGAGGTACATGCTCGACGATGAGCATGGAGTTGTTTACTTCTGGGGATTGGGACTTGGTCCATCCCGATTGATGATTTCTACTACATATTTGACTAAAATCTAATTGATGTCATCGTGATTTGGGCTACTTGCCATATTTGGACTTCGCGCCGATTATGTGAACCCTTCAGGGATAGTTGTCATTGTTTACTAAATCATATTTGGGTCGGTTATGTGAACCCTTCAGGGGTAGTTGTCATCGTTTACTAAATCCTATTTGGGCATCTCGCCGGTTATGTGAACCCTTTAGGGGCATTTTTTACTGAATTGATTCATTTCATAAACTCAGTTTCGAACTCAAATAATGTTTTCAAATGATTTTATGGATCGGGTGGCACGCCGTCACGGAATATAAATTGGATCGGGTGGCACGCCGCCATAGAATATAAATTAGATCAGGTATCACGCCGCCACGAGATGTAATGTGCGTGGATCGGGTGACACGCCATCACGAGATATTGCGCTACTGAACCCCCCACAGTCAGCGCCGGGTACCCAGGGAACGGGTGGCACGCCGCCACGATAGTCATGACTTGCATTGCATGTCATTGCATTGCATTGCATTGCATTTTTGGTTGTGTTGGTGTTGTTTCAGTTTACTTCATGTTATCTATTTGAGACGTTACATGTTTTTACTGGTCCATCTTGGATTTCTCTAAGTCTTATGTGTTTCTTACTTTCAGTCATTATTTATATGTATTACTCACTGAGTTGGAAGTACTCACATTACTCCTTGCACCATGTGTGCAGATTCAGGCGTTGTAGGTTCCTCTCCGAGGTATTGACTACTATTGTCAGAGTGGTGATTCAAAGACTACGAGGTAGCTATTGGCGTCCGTAGCCCGTATCTCTTCTACCTTGTTGTTTCCACTATTTTCAAACAATCATGCCAAAGATATTGTAATAGTTATTTTATTATTAGGATTTCATTAGTGGCTCATGACTTTGTGACAGCCCGGTTCGGGCTGTAGTCGGGATGGTTCACTATATTTTCTGCTAATTCCTGTTGTTAAACTATACTTATATTATTTTCGGGTTGCTAACTGTCTAAATCGAGGTTTAGTTGGATTGGCTGGCCTTGTCTTCATGAGAGGCGCCATCACGACCGGGTTGGGATTTTGGGTCGTGACACCCACAGTTGTTGACCTTGAAGAGTGCCTAACACCTTCTCTTTGAGGTAATTTGAGCCCTTACCCATTCTTTGGTGACACGGACTAGTCAAACAGAGTTATTTGCAAATAGGTGCCCTAACGCACCTCAAAATTGTTAGGTGGTGACTCTTCTCTTTAAGACCCTCCTTTAAGAGAGTTATCACGTGTCGAAGCCCGCTTTCACGAGAAAACGGGGTGCAACACTTACTCATCACACGCAATCACTCAGCACTGTATAGGGCAGATCCATCCCGAATGAAATATCATGAATCAATAAAAATTGTGCTCACTGTGGGTGTGCAGATTCCTGAGGGGTAGATCCAGCCCAAGTGCTATAATAGGCCAATCATGCATGAATCAATAAAGCATGATGTGGCATGCAGCCTGATCCAATAAATATCACTCACAAACAGGCCCTCGGCCTCACTTAGTCATCAATCTCTCCTTTCTCTCAGGCTCACAACACTCATGCTAAGCAGCCCAAATCAATGATACATGATGTGATAATGTATGTCAACAGAGACTGAGATATGATATGCAATGATGAATGCGACTGAGTGCATAACTACAATTAAGCAAATAACTCAACAACAAAGAACGTTCACTGTGTGTCCCAATAGTGCCATCACATAGCCTAAACATGATTTCTAACATATATCAGAGCTCACGTGCTCTAACACATAGAGTACAGTAATAATAGATAAGCTGGCTACAGATTTCTATGGAATCGGCTAAATCACAATTACTACGGTGCACACCCACACGCCTGTCACCCAGAATGCTCGTCACCTCATCACCAATGATATATAACATAATTTCAGGGATTCATACCCTCAGAACAAAGTTTGGATTTGTTGCTTACCTCAAACCGTGCAAATCTCTACTCCAACAAGCCCTTGCCTCGCGAATTGCCCTCCAAATGCCTTGTATCTAGCCAAAAACAATTCGATACGATCATCTCAAGCTATAGGAATAATTTCCATATGAAAATTTTGAGTTCTTAATCAAAAGTAAAAAAAATGTCAACTCAAAACTCAACCCTCGGGCCCACGTCTCGGAATCAAATATAAGTTACAAAATTCGAAAGGCCATTCAACCACGAGTCCACCCATATCAAATTTATCAAATTCAGACACCAAATCGTCATGAAAATCCCCAAATTTAACTCTTCCATCCCTAGACTAAGACACCCAAAATTCCACCTCAAAAACACACATTGGTGAGAAATTCGATAGGGAAAGAATATTATTGAAAAAATGATCACAAGTGACTTACCTCAAGAAACCCCTTAAAATCCCTCTCAAAAATTGCCTTAGTCCGAGTTTGCAAAGTCCAAAATGATTAAAATCACAACACCCTCAAGTTTTAAACACTCCACAGGCATTTCCGCACCTGCAGAGCCTGGGCTAACATCTGCGCTCACGCTATTGCGAAGAAAAACTCGCATATGCGAAACTCACTTAATAGCTGACCATGCGTACCTGCAGTCCCAGCCTCGTAGATGCGGGACTGCATCTATGAACCTCCCCTCGCTTCTGTGACCCAACACTGCCCGACAAAATCTGCTACTGCGATTGCCGGGCGCAGATGTGCATCCGCATCTGCGGAAACTTTTTCGCGCCTGCGACCCCCAATGATATCCTCCTCTTCATAGCTGTGCAAGCTTAGCCGCTTTTGTGGCTCAACACTTGTGGCCAATCCTACCGCAGGTGTGATCACACCAGATCTGCAGCACCTCAGCATAACACTTAAGCCAAATTCAATCAGTTAACCATCCAAAACCAACTCGAGGCCCCCGAGACCTCAACCAAATATACCAACAAGCACTAAAACATCATGCAAAATTAGTCAAGGCTGCAAATCACATCAAACAACATAAAAAACATGATCACACCTCAATTCAAGACTAACAAAACCAAGAGATTCCAACTTCTACAATGTATGCCGAAACTTATCAAATCACGTCCGATTGACCTCCAATTTCGCACACAAGTTATAACTGACACAACGGACCTTTTCTAACTTCTAGAACCAAAATCTAAGCCTGATAACTACAAAGTCAACTCTCGGTCAGACTTCTTAATTGCCAAAACTTCTAATTTTCCAACTTTTGCCATTTCAAGTCTAAATCAACTACTGACCTCCAAATTACTATATGGACACACTCCTAAGTCCAATATCACCAAATAGAGATATCGGAACCATCAAAACTTTATTCCGGAGCCATTTACACCTAAGGCAACATTCGTTTAACCTTTTCAACTTAAGCTTCCAACCTTAAGACTAAGTGTCTCAACTTATTCCGAAACATCCCCGGAACCGAACCAACCACCCCCGCAAGTCACATTACCATAATTTAGAATAAAATTAGCAGAAAATAGGGTAACGGGGCTACAACACTAAAAATCACCGACTGAGTCGTTACACCTGCTGGAGCCGCTCGAACTGACCGCGTAAGTCTTCCTTTTAGAGGATGGGATATATCTCTTCAGAAAGAGACGATTCAACTTGTCCCAAGTTAGGAGAGGAGAACATGTTGGTCTGGTGAGAAGATAGGACTGCCACCATCTACGGGCCTTGCCCTCCAGCTGAAATGTGGTAAAGTGCAACCCGTGGGACTCCAACACCCCCATGTTGTGCAGTCTGTCCCTGCAACAATCAATAAATTCCTAGGGGTCCTCATATCACTAACTTCAAAAGGCAAGGGGATGTAGTATGGTCCATCTATCCAATAGCTTCTGCGGCTCGCCAGTCGCGGCTGGTCTAGGCTCTTGTATAGCCGCAAAAATCAGCTGAGACCCGCCCACGGGTAGTGCACTCGGGGTATGATATAATGCAGCTACATGCCCGGGAGCCTGAGCTGTAGGGGTCTGAGCTCCCCCTACCGCATGAGATGTTACTGGGTCCGTAGGAAATAAACCAGCACGCGTCATAGAATCCATGAACTGCAGCATACGGCCCATGACGTCGTGGAATCCTGGTGCGGACATGAAATCCGCTGGGGCCGGCCTAGCTGCAGGTACGTCGCCCTACTCCTCAATAAAAGGATCCTCCATTGGTGGTTCGAGTATATCAACTCTAGGATGCCCTCGTCCTCTAGAAAGAGCTAGAGCCCTCCCTCGACCTCTGCCTCAGCCTCTAGCAATAAAGGAAGCAACTCCTCCACGGTCGAGTACATCTGCCGTGCCCGTTCTCACCACCTGCGAGAGAAAAAGAGAAAGATACTTAGTACAACATCAACTGCACGATAGGAGATGAAGAAAGAGGAACTTCCTAGGACCCTATAGCCTCTCGAAGATAAGTACTGACGTCTCCGCACCATTTGCAAGACTCTATTAGACCTGCTCATGACTTGTGAGATCTACGTGAGCCTAGTGCTCTAATACCAAGTTGTCACGATCCAATTTCTCTTATAGGTTGTGATGGCGCCCAACATCGCTGCTAGCAAGCCAACAGTAAACTAGTCATGTATTTGTTCTTTTTATTAATTTCAAAGTAGCTGATTTTTATTTATAGAGAAAATGATTAGTGGAAAAATATAGTAAAGTAAAGTAAAATTAATAAGATGATAAATAGTGTGAATTAAATACTCAAAACCTTAAAGTGTCTGCTACAGTATTCCCAAAACCTGGTGTCACAAGTGTATGAGAAACTAGTAAAATACACAAAACCACCTATGCTAATGTCTGGAATAAGATGGACATAAAGTTAATTGAAAAGAGAGACTGCAGGTGATGCAGAACGAACATAGAGAGCAGGTCACCACTATGCCTCGGGGTAACGGTGGTGCGCGCCTGAATGACTGCCAGATGCACCTACCTCAGATCTTGCACGATTACTGCAGGTATGTAGCGTGGGTACATAAACAACATGTACCCAGTAAGTATCTATCTAACCTTGAATTAATGGTGACGAAGGGTCGACATCGATACTTACTATGGGCCAATAAATAAAGTATAGAAATTCTCAATAGGCATGGAATACATCAATAATAATAACATAATAACAAACATTAAATAAATGGTTCTTTAACTAGAAGTCAATTTAAAATCTTCAATTAGCACATACTAACTTCAACAAATACGAGCCGTCAAGTATACTATTATTTCTCAAGTCATGAAAGTAATATGAAGTGTAATCGAACACTGAGCATTATCATGCACGATTTATGCCGAGGTCGTATGGCCTGATCCAGAAAAATGTGTACACTGCTGAGGGTCGACCGGCGAGAACCATATATGCATCTATTGTACTGCCGAGGTGTTCGGACCGATCCACAAGTAGAGAGAATTACTCTACGAGCTCTAGTTGAACCGTTATCACAAGACTAATATACAAGGAGCCCTAATTTCTACTAACGGTCAAGCGACCCGCCAATAATCAGAGTAAATAAAATTTGGTCTTTATAAATACTTCATCAAGTTTCAATATAATTTACACACTTAAATTAACATGTAGAGTGCAATTAATACATGTATTACATGATAGAGTCCTAAAATTACCTTGACATAAGCCTGATTTGTAGCTACGCATAGACTCTCTTCACTTCGTGCATACGTAGAACCCATAATTAGTAGCAAATGGTAATTTAAAACACCTACGGGGTAAATTCCCTCTTTCAAGTTTAGGCAAGAGACTTATGTCGTCCTAATTCATTTTCTGATCCACAACTTCACTCTAACGCCTGCAGACGGTGCCGAACAATCCGAAGCTTGCCAAATGTAATATAAATTAATTAATATTTACTCAAAAGTTCATAATCTAACCATTAGAGTAATTACCCAACCCAAATTGGAAGATTCCTAAAATTCACTCCTAAGCCCACGTGTCCACCAAAAATATAACCCATGACCTCCCGAACTCAAAAATATAGTTTATTCCAATTTCCACCACCAAAACCATTCAAATCCCAATTTTATCTAAACCCTAGTTTCTTCACAAAAACCCATTAATTTCACAATTTTCCATGTTAAATCTACCCATGATTTGCTTATTTAGCTAAAGAATAGATAGGGATCACTTACCTCTTGATGTTGATTAAATCCCCACACAAAATGCTCTGAAAATCGCGTAACACCAAGTGGGAAATGAGGGAAAGGAAGCTAAGTCTCGTAATAAAAAGCCATTGCACCCAGTCGCAAATGTCTCATTTACGACATCCTGTTCGCAAATACGATGATCGCAAATTCGACAAAAACATCACAAATGCGAAGATTGGCCACCTATGCCAAGGTCACAAATGCGACCAAGAACATCGCAAATGCGATGATGGGTAGCTCGCAAAAGCACCAGAAAAGTTTGCATATGCGAAGACTGGCCACCTCTGCCAAGGTCACAAATGCGACCAAGAACTTCGCAAATGCGACAATGGATAGATCGCAAAAGCGGCAGAAAAGTTTGCAAATGCAAAGCCCTCGGTGTTTTCCCCAACCTCCCAAATGCAAGGTCCAAAAATGAGAATAAAACCTTGCATTTGCGAGGCCTGCAGCACCAGAATAGAAACCAAAAAAACTGAAATTCTTCAAAACACTACGAACCGCACTTGAAACTCACCCGAGTCCCCGGTGCTCCATCGGAATGACACCAAATTATGCTTACAAGTCATAAATAACCATACGGAACTATTCGCAGGCTCGGAATTCCAAATAGGTTTCCATAACACCAAAACCTACTCCAAATTAATCTTAAAGAACTAGAAAACCTTCAATGCACCAACTTTCATCATTAAGCGCCGAAACGCTCCTAGGTCATCTAAAACACGATCCGAACACACGCCCAAGTCCTAAATCATCATAGGAACCTATTGGGGCAGTCAAATCTTGGTTCCGAGGTCGTTTACACAAAATGTTGACTCAAGTCAAACCTGGCCATTTTGGGCCATTATTAAGTATCTAAATGTTTCGATTTCAACCGGAACCCTTCCAAACCCAAACCAACCATCCCACCAATTCATGAAACAATAAAAGCATATACGGGGAGTCTTATTAGGGGAACGGGGATCTAAAAAGCAAAAAGACCAGATGGGTCATTACAACTTCTTCTTGCACTAATGTTCTAGTCATTCTTCTTCTTGTTTGGCTTGATGAACCTTCGTCTTCACTTTTTCGCAATGTGGCAGCCATAAACTGATTTGATAAGTCTTTACCAGCTACCATTTGAATCAGACTAGCTGTATCTCCATCTGATACAGTGGATTTTATTGCCTTCATTGGGGAATGTACACCCTTCTCATCCATTTTACTTTGAGATGAAGAACCCATCAGATCATTTTGGGAATTTGCATTTCCATTCAGCTATTTAAAGTATTGAGTAGCATCGTATGATGTATAATGACTTGTGCGAATACTCGCTTTTGGTTTTCACGTTATTTGGAATTGATTTAGTAGAATGAATTTCATGATTGAAACTTTAAAGTTGGAAGAGTTGACCAAGTTTGACTTCTTAGTATTTGACCTCTGATGGTTCCATTAGATCCATATGGTGATTTTGGGCTCGGGGGTATGCTCGGATTTGTATTTGGATTTTTCTAGAAGGTTTAGGCGCTAATTAGCGAAAGTTGAAAATTTAAAGGTTTAAAAAGTTCATAAGTTTGACCGAGAGTTGACTTTGAGGATATCGGATTCGGATTGTAGTTATGGGACTTGGAATAGCTTTTTTATATCATTTGGGACTTTTGTGCAAAATTTGATTTCATTCCAAGTTGATTTGATATATTTCGGTGCGAGTTTTGGAAGTTAAAAGTTTAAAAGTTCATTAAGTTTTATTTTAGGTGCAATTCATCGAATAGATGTTGTTATGCGTGATTGGAGGCCTCGAGTAGGTCTGTGTTAGGTTATGGGACTTGTTGATATGTTTGGATAGGATTCCAAGGGTCGTGTGTGTTTCAGATTGAATTCGGACCATTTTCCTTCGTGTTGGCATTGCTGGTTCTGCTCAGATCTGGAAATTTGGTTTTCTTGTTCGCGATTGCGAAGAATGGATCGCGGTCGCGTAGAGTTGTTTGATGGCTCGGAAGATTGTTCATCACGTTCGCGATTCCAGAGTCTTGTTCGCAAAACTTGAGGCATATGTTTAGTGCGTTCGCGAGTTTGGCGGTGCGTTCGCATAGAAGGAAGGAGAGCATGAAAATGTTAGGCATTTGTTCTTCGTATCGCCAAGTGTGGAATGCGATCATGTAGCTCTAGGAGATTTGGCAATCGCGTTCGCATCCGTGATGCTGCCTTCGTGAAAGAGGAATTTCAGCTGGTGGGCATTTGTTCTATGAAAATGCATGGAATTGTCCGCGTTCGCGAAGTGTAATAGCTGGGTAAATGCCATTTCAAGGGTTAGAGTCATTTTATTTTATTTGGAGCTACGGATCTCGGATTGAGGCGATTCCATGTGGATTGAGGTAAGTGTTCTGTACTCGACTTTGATTATATTTCATGAATCTATCCTCGTTTTTTGTCATTTGGTTGATGACTTCAAAAGAGAAATTGGGGGTTTTTGTCAAAAGCTTCATATAGTGAATTTTCGAGTTTTGAACATCGATTCGGAGTCGGATTTGAGTGAAACTAATATGATTGGACTCATAATTGAACGGGTTGTCGGATTTTGTGAGTTTCGTTGGGTTTTGAGGTGCGGGCTGGGGTTTGACTTTTTGGTTGACTTTGGGCTTTCGATTAAAGATTTTACCGTTATTTGATGTTCTTGTGTTGCTTTTGGCTAGTTTCGAGCCGTTTGGAGATTGATGCATATGTGATGGAATTTCTAGAGTATTGTGTGGTTGCTCGGTATTGGATTTGGGTTGTTCGAGGTAAGTAACACTTCTAAATTTTGTGTTGATGGTATGAACCCCCAAATATACGTGTCATGTGTTTGGTATTGAGGTAACGCACAGGCTAGGTGACGGGTGTGCGGGCATGCACCATGTGAAATATGATTCGCTTGATCCTGTGGTACTGTGTAGTTACCTAATCTTGTCTTTATCCATTTTCTATGTGCTAGAGTAATTCAGCTGAGATCCATGTTAGAAACCGTGTTTAGGCTATATGCTTATTCTGTTGGGACCCATTGAGGTCATATCCGCTGTTGAGTTATCTGGTTAAATTAAAGTTACATACTTAGTCATACTTATTCATTTGCATATCATATCTCAGTCTGTGTAGCCATTTATTGATACATCATATCATCATTTTGCGCTGATTTTCATGACATTGTGAGCCCTAGAGACTGGAGAAATTGATGACTGAGTGAGGCCGAGGGCTTGTTTGTCAGTGATATTGATGGGATCGGGCTGCACGCCTCAACAGGTACTATTGACTCATGATGGAATTGGGCTGCACGCCACAGCAAGTACTATTTACTGATCATAGGATCGGGCTGCACGTCGCAACACGTACTATTGACTCATTATGTGATCCGACCTCATGGTGCAACAAGTATTATGGAGTTATGATGGGATTGGGTTGCGCACCGCTGCAAGATTTATTAGCGCTTGGGCTGGATTTTCCCCTCCAGAGTCTGCATACCCACAGTGAATGCAGTTTCTATTGATTCATGATGGGATCGGGCTGCACGGAGCAACAGGTACTGTACAGTGCTGAGTGACTAAGTGTGCTGAGTATTGAGCGTCATGATTGAAAGTGCGAGACAGTGAGATTGAGTAGTTCGTGAGTGTGAGTAAATGAGTTCATCACTGTGATGCATTGCATTTGACATGCATACTTGACATACAGGCATAGATATGCATTTCCTCATGTTATAGTGTTTTGTGATTTTCATGACTTCACATGGACATTGACACATAGGCATAGAGAAGTATTTTCCTCATGCTATCTGATAATAAAACATCTTATTTATTGTTGAAAGGTTTTGGGAAAAATCACGATTTTTCTGACTTACTCATACTTTGATGATTTCGGTGAATGATTTCGGTTTTCTTGTTATACCTGAAAAGCATGACTATTTTATGTAACAGTGAACGAGCTGAGCATTAGATTTTTGAGTCATTACTTGTATGCTTTTCTTATATTTTTACGAATTATTCTTGACTATTGCTGTTGGACTTTGAACTTTGTCCAAACTCGTCACTACTTTCAACCTAAGGTTGGGTTTGTTACTTATTGAGTGCACGGGGTCGGTTGTAGTCATACTACACACTACACCTTGCGTGCAGATTTTTGATGCTGATATTGATGTGTATCGCGGCAGCGAATTGAAGATGTACCTTCGTTCCCGTCATAGCTGCCTCTTGTTCTTGGTAGCTTTAGTATTTTAAATCTATTCATGTATATTTCAAACAGGTGGTGTATTTGTTTCATATCCGCTTTGTAAATTCTAAATCTTAGAAGCTCATGATTTGTACTATCAGTCCTTGGGAAATTCCTTGTATACGAGTTAAGTTATATTATATGTATTTCTCTCAGTAGGTCTCTTTTGAATTGGATTATTTCTAATTGGCTTACCTAGCGGGTTTTATTGGTTTTGCTACCAAGATGATTTCTTTATGCCCATCAAAGGACCTCGAGATTCTAATCCACGAAAAAGGATACGGGAAATTTTTATCATATACAGAATGAGGGCGACCCAAGAAAGCACCTCGTTTTATGTTAGCTGTACTTTAGGTGCCATCACGACTAGTTGGATTTGAGGTTGTGACAAGTTGGTATCAGAGCTCTAGGCTCATAGGTTCTACGAGTCATGAGCAAGTTTCTAGTAGAGTCTTGCGGATCGGTATGATGACGTCCATACCTATATTTGAGAGGCTACATAGAATTTAGGATAAACTTCCCATCTTTCTTTCCTTGCCGTCTGACATTGATTAAGATTGAAGATATCATTTTGAATTCCTTCTAATCACCCGTTTGCGCACGTGAGTGCTCGGTATCAACTGTACTTCGACGAGTTGTGGAATTCCATGGATGAGCTGCGAGATGTGTTTTTTTGTGCTTTTGTGATGGGCCAGTCTAAAGGACTTGAGGCTCGGTTAGGCTCGGCAGTTTCAGTTATGTGAGCATGTGTTTTTGACTTCTATGTCTAGTGGTGTCCCTATGAGTGGACTGTATGGCTTGATGATTGGTTAGATGACCAAATGATGAGTATGATATGATTGCGGGCTCATTCAGATGGTTTGAATGTGACGAGAAGAGTTTGCTTTAGATGTAAAAACGAACTATTAGGTGCTTGATTTCGGTCTTGATGTGACGTATAGTCTCGAGTTATGAGTATGTTGAAGGATCTTTCATGTTGTTCAGTTGTGGGACAAATTATATTCTCGTGTCTTATTGATGAGTTCAGACTCAGAAAGATTAAGTGATTGCATAGTAGTTCTGGATGTGAAAAGGCATAGAGAGATGTCAGTTTGAGCTTAAGTAGGTGGGTTATAACATGCGAGATAATCTACAGCTATGTGATCCTTATGACGTTGTGAGGAGGGTTTCTTTTCTACTAGTAGGTTATAACTATTTCATTTTGACTTTGGATTGGTTGAGAAAGTTGACCTAACAGTCACGAGGGTGAATGAGAGCTTAGAAGATGATTTGAGGTACTATATGGTTTGTGTTATAAGAGCTTATGAAGGATTTAGTTGAATGTCACTGTGGTATTATGGCAGTAATAGAGTATGGGCATTGTAAGTTATTGAGTGTTTGGATCTATGGCCTTGAGCCAAGTGGGGGAGTCTGCTGTCGGCGATTTGATTGGATGGCTACATGTTGTATTGGTTTCGGTTTGAGGCATACTTGTGAATCGATTGTGACTTGCCGAGACTGGTTTTTAGGATGACTTAAGCAAGGAAATTTGTCGATGCATGGTGTACTACAAGTTATGAATTTATATTAATCTTGGAATGATTCAGGTATGTTGTTCCTGGTATATGTGATGTACTAACAAAAATGATTAACTTGGTTGCTTAGAGGTGTGGATTACTTCTTTGGGTGTTGTCTTGCTGATAGAGAACAAGTCATTCGGTCCGTTTAGGCGGTGCAATTGAGATTTGAGTAGAGTCGATGACTCTCGACGAGGTTCTTGAGGGTTTAAGATTTATATGTGGCAATTGAGAATTTCTTTTTTTTTCGTATTTGTATATGGCTAGAATTTGAAATTTACATTAGATGATGCCGAGACTGGCGGTATTGCTATATCATTATGAATTCCATATTTCAGTATCAGGAAGGCGAAGGAAACGACATTAGATTCACTGAAGGTCTCGTTCGAGGGGGTGTCTTTGTTGTGGTACTTTTGGGGTGCTTAAGAGGAAATACAACGGCTTATGGGCCTGAGGGTGGTGTGGTTTTATACTAATATCTCTTGTGGTGAGCTTTGGGTAAGGATCGTTGTGTTCTGGCAAGGAGAAGTGTCAACTTAAGGGTAATTCGGGAGGAACTCAGAGAAATAGAACAGCTTGGTAGTAGGTTGGATCAACATGGTAATGGATATGATCGATTCTTTGGGAACTTATGATATGGTGAGTCTCTACGGGTGTTTTGTGCTAATACTCTTGGGTTTGGTGACCTGCGTGGCTTGGTGGAGTTAGAAAGATTCGGTTTAGATGATTTGGTTATGTGCAAATGGGTTTCGGAGAGTTCTCGATGGTTTCTACAATGATTTGAGATGGATATTTCCTACCGGCGCGAGGAGCATGTTGCGTATTGTGATTTTCTCCTGGATGGGATCAAATGGAAGGTTTCCGACTGACTAGGTATGTATTGTGCTTGTGACTAAGAGTTGATCATAAGATTTTCGTACTTTTAATATAATGGCATGATAGATGCGGTATGTTGTGTGGGATTGTGATTTGCATGTGCAAGGTCACGGTTTAGTTTTGAAGGGAAGGTCATGAACTCTTAGACAGCATAGATGATTTTAGATGTTGGCACTATTTGGTATTACCTGAGAAGAGTGTACATTCAGAAAGCGCACTGAGTTTTGACTTACGGATGCTTCATTGGTATTGCAGTACTCGCTTGGTTGATCAACGGCTGATATTCAGATTTTTGCTATGTGGCAAGGAAGTATTATAGAAGTATTTCCCGTGGGGATGATAATGTATGATAGATGCGTTAGTCATTCGAGTGGTGGAGTTGGGATTAGCTATAGTGATTCATGTGCTCTATGGATAGGAGATCTCAGAGAGATTATTTCGGGGTTACGGACTGTAATGATTCAGCCAAAGTTAGCTAGATGGTAGTACATACTATGGTTAGGTCGTTGTGGACCATTGGGGGGCTATTTATTCATTTGGGGATGACCGGAGTTTATTTAGGGGCCGATTGGTAGGCCCAAGAAGGATGTGTTTCCTACACCGGGTTGGATTTGTTGACTAGGCAAAGTTATTGCTAAAGGGTGTGTCATTCAGTTAGAATAGAGCTTGTTCGTGTTCAGATATGTCTATAAGTTACTCTTTAATGCTACGAGGGGCTGTGATTTGTTAGTTATATGCACACATGATGCGGTTCTGTTAGGGCCTTGTAGCGGAATTTGAGCAAGATGGTTATTGCGGGTTGAATGGTTGATTGTGCCTCGGTTATGTTCTCTCCGGGTTGTGGTATGTTGTGTTAATTGCTTCTTCATGGTTATGGTCATGTAGTTCCTATACTTGATGTCGAATTGCGTGTGGTTGTTGATTTTGAGCATTGTGACTTGAGGTATTTGATGGGATCGGTGTTTGGATGGGATCACACATTACAAGAGGGTTGTGTTGGAATATTATCCTTTGTGTTAGATTCGTGAGTCTTGGCTCTATTATGTATGATGGGTTCATTACATCGCGGTTATGGTGGTACTTTTTGAGCTTATGGGACGCCTTTCTCATTTGAGTCATTTCCTTTCATTTCTGGGTGGATTGAGTTATTGCGTATTGGTGCACGGATTGCACGGTTTGTGGCTCTAGGTTGTATTGGTGTTGCATGCAAATAGAATGGTTGTGTTTGATGAGATGAGATCATTTGACCTAGAATGGGTATTATCAGATTTGATTGTAGTATGTATGGAGGAATTACATCGGAAGTCGGCTTAGGATTTCTCTTTGTTTCTAATTTGACAAGAGCAAGCTTCATGGCTTGGTTATCGGATAAGTGGTTATGAGTTTCTGTGTGTTTCATTCATCATCGGCAGTATACGAAGGTTTTAGAATAGCGTTTTGCTTGATATGAGGTTTATTACAAGTATGAGGTTCGTTTGGAGTAGTTATTGTGGTCGGAAATTATTGTTACGAGTATGCGAAGTTGGCGGTATATCATGTGATTACATCTTGGATTATGGTTATGGCTTGATATAGCTTGTTCAGACTTATCCAGTGTGTAGATGCGAGATTCGAGTCATATAGGAAATATCAGATGTTGGAAATTGGATTCTAAGGTTTATGGACTAAGGTTGAAGTAATGATCTCCGATTATGTTATGTTATCGGGCTCACATGGCACAGGGTGACGTTGGATCACACCCGGGTATGTGTATGAGGTTACATAGTGATTTGATGGCTTTGTAACGACAGTTGGCACATTCTAGAAGGAACGTATGTTTAAGTTAGTTAGAATGTAACGACCCAGCCAGTCGTCTTGAGCATTTACATTTTCGTTCAACTATTTAAAGTCTTGAGCAGCATCATATCATGTATTATGACTTGTATGAATCGTCGTTGTTGGTTTTTAGGTTATTCAGATATGATTTGGAAAAAAAAAATTCATGATTGAAGTTTTAAAGTTGGAAGAGTTGACCAAGTTTGAAGTTTTAATATTTAACCTCGGTTTCGAGTTTTGATGGTTCCGTTAGGTCCGGATGGTGATTTGGACACGGGCGTATGCCTGGATTTGCATTTGGATATTTCTAGAAGGTTTCAGCGCTAATTGGCGAAAGTTGGAAATTTAAAGGTTTGAAAGTTCATAAGTTTGACCGAGAGTTGACTTTGCGGATACCGGATTCGCATTGTGGTTCCAGGAATTTGAAAAACTTCGATACGTCATTTGGGACTTGTGTGCAAAATTTGAGTTCATTCTGAGTTGATTTGATATGTTTCGGCGCGAGTTTTGGAAGTTGAAAGTTCAAAAGTTCATTAAGTTTGATTTGAGGTGCGATTCGTCGTTTCATTGTTGTTATGCGTGTTTGAGGCCTCGAGTAAGTTCGTGTTAGGTTATGGGACTTGTTTATATTTTTTGACGGGATCCCGAGGGGCTCAGGCGCATTTAGGATTGAATTCAAACCATTTTCCTTCATTTTGGCATTGCTGGTTCTGCTGGGTTCTGTAAATCTGGTTTACTTGTTCACGATCGCAGAAAATGGATCGCAATCGCGTAGAGTTGATTGATGGCTGGGGAAGATTGTTCATCGCGTTCGCGAGTCCAGAGTCGCGTTCGTGAAAGTTGAAGCAATTGTTCAGTGCGTTCGTGAGTCTGGCGATGCATTCGTGTAGAAGGAAAGAGTGCCAGAGGATGTCAGGCGTTTGTTCTTCACGATCGCCAAGTTTGGAACGTGATCCCGTTGCTCTAGGAGATTTGGATATCGCGTTCCTGTCTGTGATGTTGCATTCTTGAAAGAGGAATTTCAGCTGGTGAGCATTTGTTCTATGCAAACGCGTGAATTCTCCGCGTTCGCAAAGTGTAATAGCTGCGCAGACTCTATTAAATCCTATTTCGAGGGTTAGAGTCATTTTATCATATTTGGAGCTATGGAGCTCGGATTGAAGCGATATTAGATGCGATATCCACTATATGGATTGGAATATGTGTTCTCTACTCGTCTTTGATTATATTTCTTGAATATATCCTCATTTTTGGCATTTAGTGTCAGACCCAAAATCCACTATAGGCCGTGATAGCGCCCAACGTTGCCGTTAGGCAAGCCAACACTTAATTATTCATTTTATTATTTCTGAAATCTTGAATCTTATTTAGACAGATAGGTCAGTGCGTTAAAATGAATCGTAGTTACGTATAGTTTCGTTAAAATAATAAGTGAAAGTGTGTCAATATAAAACAATCCATAGCAAATTCTAGAACACCCCCAAAACCCGGTGTCACAAGTGCATGAGCATCTACTTGAAGGTACAATGACAATATAACATCTGTCTGGAATACAAGTTAGACAAAAAAATGTAAATAATTCTGATGAAGACTCTATATGCTTCGGATCGTAACCTGTGATGCAGCTCATTGTAAAGTTCCCGCAATAGCTGCACCTTTGCGCCCAAAAGACCACAAGAAATATCTACCAGCATAATAAGTGCAGAAGTGTAGCATGGGTACGTAAATCAACACGTACCCAGTAAGTATCTAGCCTAACCCCGAAGAAGTAGTGACGAGGGGTCGACACCGACACTTACTAGTTGTCCAATAAATCAAGTACAGTAGAAAGTAAACAAATATGAGGCATGGTAAATAAACAGTGTAAGCAAATATAAGTATATGGTACGATCCTCCTCTGAATGGTAAACGCTGGCCCTCAATTATCGAATACCTCCTCAACCGGAGTATATATGTATATAAAAATGGTCCGCACTAGAGAGGTCGTCACAATTCAAATAAGGAAAACTCACAGATACACTGCCTTCATGTTAAATATTACGCACGATTCTTCCGAGGCGAACGGCCCGATTCCATAAGACTATTTTATAGAAATGCCGAGGTGAATGGCCCGATCCCAAAAGAGCGTGGTACATAATCCTACTGAGGCGAATTTCCCGATCCCATAAGAGTATGGTGCATAATACTATCAAGGCAAACGGCCCGATCCCATTAGAATAAGAAGCTTTAACGTGTCCTTGACCCCACTCATGAATATAAGTTGAGTTATGAAACTTAAAGAAGCTTTTCGATGAAAACGCACAAAGCGAGAGAAATTTGTTAGGGAAGCACAATTATTATGCAGCTAATCAAGTAGCTCGTCAAATCTCTCACAATAGCAAGTCCATTACTCTATGCAAGCCTAGTCTCAGGTCATAACGCGAAATTAAGTAACTAAGCAGGCAAGAATAACGCAATAGTACAAATAAAGTATGGTGTGAATCCTAGTACCAATGCCTATCGAACAAAAACTAGCCAAACAATCATGAAAACCAATAAAAATATATTCCAATATCATAATTAATTAATTTATTACAATTCCCAACTCCGCTCGAAAAGTCAACAAGGTCAACCCTCGAGCCCTCGTGCCCCGATTCCGAAAATGTTCGACGATAAACTTTACCTATAATGTTATGAACTCAAACATATGATTTATTACAAATTCCACGTCCAATTTCACGATAAGAATCCAAAATACCAGTTTCTAGGTTATCTCTCAAAACCCCCACAATTCCCATAATTTTCACATCTAAATCCGTATAAAACTCATGTATTTAACTCGTAATAAGTGGGAAATCAGTTACCTCATTGTTACTTCATGAATAAGTCCTCAAAATAGCTCCCAAAATTGATCCATCTAAGTGAAAAATGAGAGAAATGAGAGCTAAGTCTTGATTTAAAATAACCCCTCTGCCCAGCGAGCTTCGCATTTGTGAAGCAAATGGCCACTTCTACCACATCGCTTCTACGGCAACAAGTCCGCTTCTACGGAAAGCACTAAAGGTCCGTCCCTTTGCACCTGAAGACAAGGTCCCGCTCCTGTGACTTCACAGGTGCGCCATCGACCCCCGCAACTGCACGTCCCTTCACTTCTGCGCTCCAAGTATGGCGCAGATGCATTCAAAATGTCGCTTCTGCAAACCTTTACCACCCAGCCTTTCCCCGAATTTGCGATGAGAGCCCGCAAATGCGGTAAATCCCTCACACCTGTGAATCCATCTAGCCTCCTACCCATCCGCTTTTTCGACCCCTTGCCCGCTTCTGCAATCTCGCATCTGCGGCCATAACCGTGCTAGTATGATCACACCAGAAGCCTCAAGCTTCAGGAATTCCTTGAGTCCGAATTTAGATCCAATTCCACTCCGATTCGCAATCGAGGCCCCCGGCTCTCCCGTCCAGCCATATCAACGTATCCGAAAACAATATACGAACTTAGTCGAAGCCTCAAATCACGTCAAAAAACATCAAAAAAATGAATCGACGATCGAAATCATTATTTAAACTTTCAAACTTTTAAACTTCAATGAACGTCTCTGAATTATGCTTACACATTTCGGAATGACGCTAAATTTTACTTGTAAGTCATAAACCACATTACGAACCTATTGAAAGGCTCGAAACCCCGAACGGACATCGATAACACTAAAATTGACTTCAAACCAAAGTTAAGATATTCTTAAACATTCCAAAATTCCAACCTTCCATAATAGGTGTCGAAATGCTGTCGGACCACCTGATACTCAATCTGAACATATGCCCAAGTCCAAAATTATCATATGAACCTATTGGAACCTTCAAATCCCGATTTCGACGTTGTTTACTCAAAAATCAAACCTTTGTCAACTCTTCCAACTTAAAGCTTCCGAATTGAGTTTTTTTCGTCCGAAACAACTCCGAACTTCCCGAAATTCTTTTTCGATCACACGTACAAGTCATAAAACATGAAGTGAAGCTTTCGACATCTGAGGCTGTTATTAAGACTCTATTTTAGGGTTTATACCATTAATCTTACATTTTCATTTGGTTGGGCGATTCTTGGAGCTCTTGAGGCAAAATTTTCATTATGTATTGCAAGGTAAGTAATTCCGACACATTTTAAGTTAATTGTATGGATTATATAAGGATTTAACATGAAAATATTTGGAAATTGTGGAATTTTTGGAAGAAAAACTAGAAATGGTATTTTTGATTTTGACCACGAAATTGGACGTGAAATTAGGAATAAATCATATTTTCGCGTTCGTAGTGTTATGGGTAAAGTTCATTTTCAAATATTTTCAAAATCCGGATACGTGGGCTTGAGGGTTGACTTTATTCACTTTTTGAGTGGGGTTGAAAATTGTTAAAAATTAACTAATTATAAGCATTGGAGAATATTTTGATTGATTTGCACATTGTTTGTCTAGTTTCGGATTGTTAGGCTTTGAGTCGAGGAGTTAGAGAGGCATTGGAGCCAGTTAAGAAACTTCGGAGCAAGGTAAAGCTCTTGTCTAACCCTATGTGGGGGAATTTGCCCCGTAGGTGTTATATTCTTATGTGCTACATGTTGTGGGAGCTACGCACGTATGAGGTGACGAGAGTCCGTGCGTATGCTAGAATTCCTGATTTGTCCGTGTCGACTTAGGTTTACGCCATGCTTTAATTGTACTATTTGAATTATCCTTTCTTGTAGAATTCCTTTATTACACTGTACGACCTGAGACTAGGCTTGCGTTGAGTGATAGACTCGCTATTGTATAGATTTGATGAGCTACTTGATTTAGCCGCAGAATAATTGTGCTCCCTTTACGGATTTCTCCCGCGTTGTGCGTTTTTTTTTTAAAAGCTTCCTTAAGTTTCACAACACAGACGTTTATTCATGAGTGGGGTCAAGCTTCGTTTTATTTGTTTACACTATTTATTTACCATGCCTCGTACTTGTTTACTTTCTACTGGACATAAGTTATTGGACCACTAGTAAGTGTCGATGTCGACCCTTCGTCACTACTTCTCCGTGGTTTGGCTACATACTTGTTGGGTACGCGTTGATTTACGTACTCATGCTACACTTCTGCACTTATTGTGTAGGTATATATTTCTGGTGGTCTTCTAGGCGCAAAGGCGCAGCTATTGTGAGGACTTTATGGTGAGCTGTATCCCATGATACGACCTGAAGCATACGGAGTCTCCATCATAATTTATTTACATTGTCATGTCTCAATTGTATTCCTGACATATGTTGTATTGTTATTGTACCTTCTTGTAGAGCCTCATGCACTTGTGACACCGAGTCTTGGGCTGCTCTAGAATTTTTTTATGGATTGTTCTACATTGATACAATTTTACTTATTATTTTAATTAAAGTGTGCGTAACTATAATTTATTTTAATGCACTGACCTCTCTATCTAAATATGATTTATTATTTTAAAAATAATAAAATGAATAATTAAGTTGGTAGTTCTCCATTGGTTTTCCTAGCGGCGACGTTGGGCACCATCACAGCCTATAGTAGATTTTGGGTCGTGACGACATCCGGTTTCTAAAATTAGGTAAGCCTAACACTTACTGCATTAACAGAAGAATTAAACCATCAACTGATAAATATGAAATAGAATTCTTTATACATAACTACAATCCCAAAACCAGTAGTACAAGTCATAAGCTCTAATGAGTTTGCTAGAGAATCCCTAAATACAACTGTTCGGAATAGAAATTAAACAATACAAGTACAACATCAGAAGGTCACCCGGAGGCCTGCGAACGCGACGGCAGGCTTAACTTGAGTCTCCACTGCAATGCTCGACCAACTAGCTGATAATCAACAATATCCGAGGGACCTGGGTCTGCACAAAATGTGCAAAAGCATAGTATGAGTACACCTATAGTGATACCCATTAAGTATCTATACTAACCTCGGTGAAGTAGTGCTGAGGGACAGTTAAGACACCCACTAGACTAAACACCTGAACAAGAATAAATGTAGAACTAGCAGGGAACAATATCAATATAAAGCTAGGTATGATGACAATAATAATAAAATGTTTCTAATAGGGACTAAAGGCAACAGTTAGTAAGGAGACACAACAGGTAATAACACTGTACACTAAGCTGAACATAGTTTAATCTGATGAAACCAAATAAAGGAAAACAAGTGACAACTCAATAGGGACAGCCGCTTTCACACCAGTTTTACCCAAGAGTTTCCACGAGATACCAAACCTCAATATCACAATCACAGGTCCCAATTCGTGAACCATAGTCACTCGGCATCTTGTGCCACATTACAATTCATAACTGCACGGGCGACTCACGTGCTAAGGCAGTGACAGTATCTAATATCCACACGAACCACTCATGTGTCAACAATAATCATGACTCATGACTGCACGGATAACTCACGTACCAACAGGATAACTCTCACACATAAGGCAAGTACACAGAGTACTTGTAAATGGTTAAAACATCATGATTCATCTTCATAGACCAATATGGGTGTTTTATTAGCGTGTATGACTGTGCAAGTGAGCTACCACAAGTTGATGTCAACAAGTAAGAGTAGAGAAAATGAATGGCACATCAGAAACGATCACCACAAAAAGTATCGTGTAATAAAGACAACAACGAGGTATCGCCTCGTGGTCTCAAATCAAAAAATGAATCACAATATTTCCTTATATCACCACGTGAGCCTTAAAATTTTGTTTTGAAAATCATTTATTCCGAAATAGCATCCTGCGTTTTAGCCCACCCTATCACACTGCATGGCTTCTAGTAGTTCCCCTACTAGCCAAGCGAATCAAGCTCACCTTATCTCACCGCGTGCGTTTCACCACCCAGACCTTATACTACAGCATGCGTATCAACAATAACAACAGCACGACAGAACCTCGTGCAAACATCATAACAATAGCACGGCAGAAACTTATGCAAACATCATTACAATCCTCTCAACAATAACATGTGTGCCAAAACATATCAACTCAACAAAATGACTTTCACAATATGTGCCCATATGCTACAACATTTCCTCAAAACAGTTTCAATATGACAACCACGCATAGCCCTTGGCTCAACAACACTAAATAAAACAGCAATGACAATAATAACACGAGGATACGACAAGTAAATCAACTCAGGAACTTTAGAACAAAAAGAAACAATGCAACGAGCTAACAGGGAAAGGAACAATAGGGAATAATGGTCTCAACAAGAATAGCTCAACAAGGAAGAGATAACATGTAGCAATGATTCCATATAAGAATACGTCAACAATGGAAGGAATAACAAACTTCAATTAAGTCTACGAAATTACGGAAGAGATAATACTTATTTCAATTAAGGTTAAGCAATCACGGAATAGATAACAACAAATTCAATTAGGGCACATAACGGTTCTATTGGCAACAAGGGTAAAACATGCATCAAATAAATTCCAAATACGACACGTAAAGGTAAATTTAGTAAGTTGGGATTTAGCATGATAAAACAACTTCATATCTAATGAACGCAAGAACCGAAGGCCCTTAAAGGTCAATTTCCAAAAATAAGCCCGAGCACGTACTTATCACCTCGCATAGACGGCCTTCACATGACACAATTAGCACAAATGCCTCAAATCCTAAGGGGTAGTTCCCCCACACAAATTTAGGCAAGATACTTACCTCAAAGAAGCTAGACCGATACTTTAAAATAAACTTCTTGAGGGAAACAATCTCCGGGCGGCTCAAATCAAGCCAAAATAACTTCAAATCATAAATAAAACTCATAGGAAACTATTCCAGATAATAAATGGTCAATCTTTAACAAGAACTAAAAACTCAAGCAAAAAGTCAACCCCGGGCGCACACCTCGAAACCTGATAAAATTTACAAAAACCAAACACCCATTCCGATACGAGTTCAATCATACATAAATTATCAAATTCCGATATTAATTCGTCCTTCAAATCATCATTTTACACTTTTGAAAGATTTTACAAATTTTCCCAAACCTACAACTTAATTCTCTATGAATACAAAGATAAAACCATCAAATAAAATAAAAAATGGGTAAGGATCACTTACCCCAAACAACCACGTGAAGTACCCCACAAGATCGCTCAAATCCGAGGTCTCAAGCTGAAATGATGAAAAACGGAGAAAACCCATGTTTTGGAAAATATATTCTGCTCCCCAGCGATTTACAAATTGCGATCGCGAAGAAGGAAACAACTACTGCCCATAAATTGTACTACGCAATCATGAACAAATGCATGCAATCGCGAAGAAGGAACAATTGATGCCCCCAAGAAATGTAGTACGCGATCACGAAGGAGAAAATATACCAGCTACTAAGGTTGTGCCACGCGGACGCATAACTGTGAAGGTTAACGCGATGAAGGAGGATACATACGTACGTGATCGCGAACAAAATAATGCAAACGCAAAGAGGAATAGGTCCAGTCACCAAAACAGCGTATGCGAATGCGGAATAAACTTCATGATCGCATGTAAGGGAACACCAAATATCAGATCAGCTATCCAAAACATGAGAAAGTGGCCCGTAGCCCATCCGAAACACGCCCGAGGCCACCGGGGCCCTATCGAAACATACCAACAAGTTCCATAATATAACACAGACCCGTTCAAGGTCTTACATCACATCAAACAATGTCGAAGCTACGAATCGCACCACGAATCGAACTTATGACTTCCAAATCTTCTAAGTTCCAAAACTCACGCCAAAACATATCAAATCAACCCAGAATGAAGTCAAATTTTGCACGCAAGTCCACGTGATATAACAGAGCTAATCCAACTCTCAGAATGGCATTACGACCCCGATACCACCAAAGTTGACTTCCAATCAAATCTCTCAACCTTCTAAAACTTCAACTTTCCAGTTTTCGCTGAAATGTTTCAAATTACCATATGGACCCCCAAATCCAAATCCGGATGCATGCCTAAGTCCAAAATTACCATATGAAGCTGTTGGAATCATCAAAATCCCATTTCGGAGTCGTCTACGCAAAAGAAAAAACTCGGGTCAACTCTTATCGCTAAAGCTTCTAAAATAGGCATCCTTCCTCCATATTGACCCCAAACCATCCAAAAATCGAACTTGACCACTCACCCAAGCCATAACACATAATACGAAGCTGCTCGAGACCTTACGCCACCGAACAGGACGCTGATTCTCAAAATGACCGGCCAGGTCGTTACATTCTCCCCTTGTTAAACAAACGTTCGTTCTCGAACGTGTCAAGGACCATCCCAAAGTCATCAAATCACTAAGTGGACTTACCATACATACACCCGAGCGTGATCCCCCGTCACCCCAATCCACATATGCCCGACGACACCATCTCTACTGAAATTTATTCCTTCCACCCACACTGATAACCATAGAACCAAATTTCTCACCATTCAATCATTTCAAAAAGACCCAATTCTTGCATCAATACACGGCATCGACCTCAACCATCTGTAACAACTTATGCCTACACCCACAAGATACAACCACATGACATAACACACTACACATACACTCACAAAATCTCTAATCACAATAGCTACCCATAATCAAATCTAGCACCAGCAATTAACCTCATATCTGCTAGAACCCTATTCTAAACCTCCACAACACCGACAACGAGGCAAGAAACACAAAGATGCCATGACTACTCACTCAAATCAGCAAGTCACATATAAAGCCACCTAGGCACTCACCTCGTAAGGTAAAACCCAATAAGTACAACACGAATATGACTAAATATGTAAGGAGAAACACATAAGAAAACTATCAAACAAGCCCGACATGCACAACTCCCTATCAGTACCATACTACGAACAAATTTCACAAGGGAGAACTAAAAACACATGAAATAATCACACGGATCTCATCTTGATTTAACTTCCACCACGGCACGGAGCCCCGTTCAACATATCAACCATATGAAAACGCGAGGATTCCATCCTCAGCTCTAGATCACAAGTAGTATACATATCATAACAACCAAAACTTTCCACTAACGAAGTCACAACACATACTGAAGTCCCACACCGGTAGAGCATCTAATCCACGAATTGTAACCAACCATCGAGAATTCACATCAAAACTAACAAAATAAGTAACAGGAAGTCACTTCTAGTCTTATAGCTCTCAATAATGAATAAAAACAAAAATGATAGACATGGGCTACCACTGTGGAATCTCCCAACAGGGAAAACACGTAAGCAGAGTATCAAATCACTAAACTCACTTGTATGTGAAGTAATTTAGGAGGACTCACCCCAATAAGCAGAGCCAAAACAAAATACAAATGACGCTCCTCTATAACAAATCGAAATCATACCTGTACAACATCATCGGGTGCAGCGGCCTCAGCCCTACCGTCGAAAGCACATCAACGGGCCGGGCCTCCCCTGTTAGGTGCCCTCTACTCGCTCGACCTGCACCCCAAGCTGGCGGTGCAAGGATATCAATGTTTGGAGCATAACTCATAGCCCGAATACCCCGCTATGACACATCTGTCCGGAGTTTGGCACATTCTCCCACTATGTGGCTGGTATCTCCACACTCAAAGCAACCTCTTTACTAACGTGGCTGTGGAAGCTGTGTTGAACGAGTACCCTGAGACCCACGGGCACCTGGAACACCACGCGAAGCCTGAAGTGCAAACTGGACATGCTGAGCCACAAAACCCCTACCATGACGTACCCTGCCTCCAAAATAGGGTCCAATAGGTCCTCCCGGTCTACGAGGCTTCTTAGCAACCCTGACCTCTCTCTCCTGACCCCGCATGTCCCTTCTCTCTTGGTCCCACATGCCCTTTAATCGGTGAACGTTCTCTACCACTTGCTGAAATGGAACATCCGTCTCCAACTCCCGAGCCATGCTGATTTGGATCTCCTAACATAGCCACTCAATGAACCTACGGACTAGCTGTCTAACTGTAGAAACCCAAGCAGGTGCATGTTTTGACAAATCACTGAACCTAATGGCATACTCTAATACCAACATAGTGCCCTAGCACAACTGCCCAAACACTGTACGCCACGCTTCCTGAAGGGTCTAGGGAAAAAATTCTCTCAAGAACACCTTTGAAAACTGAGTCCCTAAAAGTAAAGTTGCAACGGTTGGACTACCCAACTCATACACTCGCCACCAGTGATATGCCGCTATCTTAAGCTGGACCATAGTAAAAGCAACCCCACTAATCTCCACAATACCCATAGTGTGAAGAATACGGTAGCACTCCCCTAGGAACTCATGTGCATCCTCTAAAGCCCAACCACTAAAAATAGGAGGGTAATACTTCTTTAACCTCGCAAGTCTAAGTTGTTCTTCCTCAAATGCTGCTGCCCTAACCTAGGGTTGAACTGGATAACAGGCTGTGTCGCATGACACCTAGAAACCGACCAACGGGGACTTGCTGCTCCGAAGTATGGACGGCGGGAGTTTGAGCTCTTTCCTTCATATGTGAAGTAGCTGGTACCACTGGAATCAACTCCGCCTGAGCTAATATACCAAACATGCTCATGAACTATGCTAAAGTCTCCTAAAGTCCTGGGGTCACAACAGGCACCTCCGGTGCCTATCCCTCAGCAGGAGCTACTAGCGGCTCCTCAATAGCTACTCTGACAGGTGCTCTAGCTGTGGCACGTGCTCCTCATCTGCCTCTGCCTCTGCCCCGGCACCTAGCAAAACCGGCTCTAAGGGCAGTGTTGTCGGTAACTACAGCTCGTGTCCTAACAATTTGTGAGAGAACAGAATGACAAATGTTTAAACTCCGAGATCAATGAACTCACACAATAAGAATGAAACAAGTGAAACTGGTGTAATAGTTTCGTAGCCTCTCGAAGATAAGTACAGACGTTTCCGTACCGATCTGCAAGACTCTACTAAACTCGCTTATGAGTCGTAGCACCTATGAACCTATTAGCTCTTATACCAACTTGTCACGACCCCAATTTCCCTCCATAGGATGTCGTGACGGCACCTATTTTCTAAGACTATGTAAGCCTAACACTTATTGAATTAACAGAAGAATTCAACCATCAACTAATAAATATGAAATATAATTCTTTATACACAACTTGCAATCCCAAAACCGGTAGTACAAGTCATAAGCTCTATTTGGAGAATCCCTAAATACAACTGTTCATAATAGAAATTATATAGTACAAGCACGATATCAGAAGGTCACTTCGAGGCCTGCGAACGGGACGGCAGACTTACCTTGATTCTCTATAACAATGCTCGACCAACTAGCTAATAATCAACAATATCTGAGACGCCTGTTTCTGCACAAAAATGTGCAGAAGCATAATATGAGTTCACCACAGCGGCACCCAGTAAGTATCAATACTAACCTAGGTGGAGTAGTGATGGGGGACAATCAATACACCCACTGGACTAAACACCGGAGCGACAATAAATGTAGAACTAACAGGGAACAATATCAATATAAAGCTAGGCATGATGACAATAATAATACAATGTTTGTAATAGGGACTTAAGGCAACAATTAGCAAGGAGAGACAACAGGTAATAACACTGTAGAGTAAGCTAAACACAGTCCAATCCAATGAAACCAAATAAAGGAAAACAAGTGAAAACTCAATAGGGAAAACCGGTTTCACACCAGGTTTACCGAAGAATTCCCACGAGGTATCTAACCTCAAAATCACAATCACGTGTCCCAATTCGTGAACCCTAACCTCTCGGTATCGTGTGCCAAAATTACAATTCCTAATTGCACGGACGACTCACCTGCCAAGGGAGTGACAATATCTAATATCAACACGGACCACTCACGCGTCGACAATAATCATGACTGCACGCACAAGTCACGTGCCAACAACATAACTCTCGCACATAAGGCAAGTACACGGGAGTACATGTAAATGGTGAAAACATCATGACTCATCTTCTTAGACCGATATGGGTGATTTATTTACATATATGCTTGCCTACCACACATTCAAGTCAACATGTAAGATTGGAGACTATGAATGGCACATAAGAAACGATCACCACAAAATGTACGGTATAATAAGGACAACAACGAAATTGAAACAATGAATAGTACAACAAGATTAACTACACATAACTATGTAATAAGGCAACTTGGAGAAATACAACTAATAGTATGCTAAGGAAACAACAATCAAAGACAGATACAAAATAAAGGGGGAAACGTCAACAAAAGTCACTACCGAAGAACCGCCTCGTAGTCTCAAATCATAAATCACAATCTTTCCTCGTATCACCGGGGAGCCTTTATATTTAGTTTTGAAAATCATTTTTCCTGAAATAGCATACCATATTTTAGCCCACCTTATCACACCATATGGTTTCTTGTAGTTCCCCTACTAGACACGCTTAGCAAGCCCGCCTTATCTCACCGCATGCGTTTTAACACCCAGACCTTATACCATCGCATGCCTATCAATAATAACAACAGCACGACAGAAACCTCATACAAACATAATAATAATAGCATGACAGGAACCTCGTGCAAACATCATAGCAATAGCACGGCAAAAACCTTGTGCAAATATCATAACAATCCTCTCAACTATAACATGTGTGCCAAAACATATCAACTCAACAAAATGACTTTACAATATGTACCCGTATACCACGACATTTCCTCAAAATAGTTTCAATATCACAACGACACATAGCCCTTGTCTCAACAACACGGAATACAATAGCAACAATAATACTAACATGATGATACGACAAGTAAATCAACTCAGGAACTTCCGAACACAAAGAAACGATAGAACGAGCTAACAAGGAAAGACACAATAAAGAATAATGGTCTCAACAAGAATAGCTCAACAAGGAAGAGATAACGTGTAGCACTGATTCCACATAACAATACGTCAACAATGGAAGGAATAACAAACTTCAATTAAGGCTAAGAAATTACAAAAGAAATAATAGTAATTTCAATTAAGGTTAAGCAATGGTCATGACCCAAACTGGAGGGCCATGACTGGCACCCGGGCCATACCTGCCGAGCACCAATGCATATTTTATCTAACCTTTCTTATTATCTATAAGGGCCGACGAGATCAATATAAATGGTAGACATGAATTCTAAGCAACCAATAATGACGGATAATGGCATGAACATATATATCATGGGCTGACAAAGATGTGATGAAGCTATGTATAAGGTACGAGCTGACAAGCTGCGATGAGAGACTATACAACAAAAATCAGTAGAAAAGGTAATCCAAATTATAGATGAGTCGACACCTGTCTATGAGCCTCTAAAGGAACATAAGTGCTACGACATTGCCAGATTAGGGCCTCGACATACCCATAATGTTTATAACAAATATGCATACCAAGACCACAGCGTGTGAATAAAGTATCTCGCCAATAACCATTAAACTGCGCAGCCTACTATGGTGAGGGAGCTTCGCTTACCTATCTATTAAGACCTACAGCATAACATGCCGCGTCCACAAATAAAAAGGACGCCAGTATGAATAAAGTAATGAGCATATAAGGTAGGAAAGCATATGTAAGAATAGTAATGTAAACAGGGATAGAGAATATACAACCTATAATATATAGGTACCTCTAAGGGCTACTGACATGAAATGCATGATACGTACACACACACACACACATATATATATAATTTTAAAACAAACGCCTCTATGGACATCATCATCATATCGTACCCGGCCGTAATAGGCACGATAAAAAACATACCCGACAATCATAAGGCTCGGTAGAATCGTACCTAGCCGCGTGGAGCTCGGTAAAACCCAACTGATTAGTAGATGCACGGTTGGTGCCGTACCCGAATGACTATAGCCGGCTCTATAGGGTAAAATAGATACATATATATGACGCGTGCTGGACTCAATGGAATCACATTTTGAACCTTTCGGGGTGACGTAAGCTCGGTATCCTCCGTACAGGTTATTAGGATTAACTCTTCATCAAGAATCATATAAGAATCAGGAAGTACCAACTACATTGATAACATAATAATAAGAGAAGTAACATCAAGATCAATCATTCCACAAGAAAGGAAACAATGTAATTACTGCTAGCTTCTAATAGTTGAATATCTTTGGAAGCTCGTTCATTACACTTTGTACAATCAGAGTCGTGCAAAAGAAGGAAAGGGATATCATCACATACTTTGTATATATTGCCCAACCTCAATCTATGCAAATTTCAGTACTCCTTAGTCTGCAATAAGAGAAATAACACTTTCGTTATCGTTTAAGCGTCTTAACTATTATGTATCGACCGCAACCTATTTTACGATAAAACGGACAGCACCTCCCCATTTTATATGACTTCGCACAAGTTAAAAAAATGACCAAACATCCCAAACAACATCAATAATAATCATATTGAGCCTCCCAAAACAGTCCACCAACCAATAACATTACTAACAAGCCTTTCCATATATATCTCACAAGTTCTAGCTTCAATGACTTAGGCGTAATTTGGATAATCTCAAATACATGTAGGGTAAGAGCTTCCTTACCGATAAACAGAAAGAAAAACTCCATTTTGACCTTAATTGACCACGAAATATCACTCCAATGGTTCCACAAGAAGCAGGAAGCGAAACTAACAATCAATTATGGTTTTTTGGCACTAGAATCCCTTTAGAAGACTTGAAATCACCTAGGGTTTATATTAAAAACTTGAGGGAATATTTTACAGAACATAAACCACTTAAAAAACCTCCCAAACGATCTGGATCAACACAAAAATCAGCGACAACAAGAAGAAGAAGAAACTTACTAGCGCCACGGGATTCCCGACACTTGATTTGTGTCGTTTGTCCTTTGATTTGGTCTTGGATCATGAGAGAACCTTGAGTGTTTTTAGGATTCTAATGTCTGAATATACTAAAAAGGAATGACTTTAAACGGGGTTGTGTCATGTTATATATATCCATACGTCTAAACCGCCTATGTGAGCCCCATAGAGAGGTGCTTGGCGTAGTCCCGCGAAAAGGAAAATATCTCTCTACTCCGAGATTATATTGACAAATGGTTTAATGTGTTGGAAACTAGAATCATAGATATTCAACTTCATGGGTATATCACCCCGTAATTCCTATTGCATTAGGAGAAAACCTTAGTAATGTTTGACCTAATGTTTGAGTAAATTATGAACATAAGTTGCGATAACTTTTGATGACTTTTGTTTCATAACTCGTTTGACTTCAAGACTTATGATACGGATATTATATGATTCAAATACCTCAAAACATAATCTCTTGGTAATACTAAGCACCTCTAGTCTTACCCAAAAATACGGGTTACAACATTGTTCATTCGTTTAAGTTCTAATACTTGTTAACCACTTTTATACACCCTTGTATTGTTTAAGTCCAGTAGGATTAAATTCTTATCATCTCAAAGATAATCTCCTCTCATATTTACGTCGACTAATTTACGGCGTGTTCTAATGTTCTCGAATATGGGTTGTAACACCCCCCCTCCTTAGGAACATTCATCCTCGAATGTTAAGGTTTATGGGTAGTCTAACTCATCGTGGATTCCGACGGAAATTTCCGTCTACGTTTCCCATATAAAATGGACATTAGGCAAATCTGCAAGCAGTTAAACCCAACCTATGGCCTTACAAGGCTATACAAAGCATAACGGATATGTACATTATCTGCATATCACCATTTTGTATTAAGAAAGAGTATTCAAAAGCTATTGCTTCCCTCATAGAGCCGTTTCACCTTCTAATTCGTCCTGCGTTCCCCCGGCATCCTCGTTATCTTCAATCTGGAACAGGTAAGGGTATTTAGACTTCATATCCTCTTCTGCTTCCCATGTCATTTCTTCTGTATTCTTGTTCCTGCACAATACTTTGACGGAAGCTACATCCTTTGTTCTCAGCTTGCAGACTTGTCGATCTAATATAGCTAGTGGCACTTCTTCATATGATGTATCCTCTGTAACTTGTACATCTTTGGTAGGGACGATCCGAGAAAGGTCTCTAATGTATTTTCTCAACATAGATACATGGAATACCAGGTGGAAAAATTCCAATTCGGATAGCAATTCTAATTCATAAGCAACCTGTTCAATTCGTCGAAGAATTTTGTACGGCCCGATATACCGCGGACTCAGCTTACCTTTCTTCCCAAAACGCTTAACAGCCTTCATCGGTGAGATCCTCAAGAAAACCAAATCACCAACCTCAAATTCTAGATCACGATGTTGGACATCGGAATAAGACTTTTTCCTGCTTTGTGTCATCCTCAGTTGTTCTTATATCACTTTCACCTTCTCAATGGCTTGGTGAATCAAATTTGGCCCATATAATTCTGTCTTACCAAATTCGAACCATCCAACTGGTGATCTACAACATCTCCTCCCGTACAATGCCTTGTATAGGGCCATTTTAATACTGGAATGGTAGGTTTTATTGTACGTGAATTCTATGAGTGCCAGATGGTCATCCCAATTCCCCTTGAAATCTAGAACACATGCTCGTAGCATATCTTCAAGTGTCTGAATGGTACGTTCAGCCTGTCCGTCAGTCTGCGGATGGAATGCAGTGCTGAGATTCACTTGTGTGCCTAAACCCTTCTGATAAGATCTCCAAAAGTTAGCCTTAAATTTAGCTCCTCGGTCTGATATAATAGATACCGGAACACCATGAAGCCTAACAATCTCCATGATATACAACTTTGCATAATCTTCAGAAAGTTGTCTTAACTGGAAGTAGGCACATTTTGTAAGTTGATCAACTATCACCCTAATTGAGTCAAAGTTATGATAAGAGAGAGGTAATCCAATAATTAAGTCCATATTAATCACCTCCCATTTTTAGGTCGAAATCTCTATATTCTGAATCAATCTACCGGGTTTCCGATGCTCGATCTTTACTTGTTGACAATCAGGACACTGGGCTACAAATTCTGCAATGGACTTCTTCATGTTATTCCACAAATACTGGTCCTTCACATCCTGATACATCTTTGATGAGCTGGGATGGATGGAATATCGGGACTGATGAATGTCAATTATAATCTTCCCTCGCAACCCTGCCACATGAGGCACACATAATCGGCCTTGGTATCTTAGTGCCCCATCTCCTTCGTTCGCGAAAGCTGTAATTATATAATCCTGAATGCTCTCTCTCAATCATACTAAGGTAGGATCTTCATATTGCCGTGATTTTACCTCGGCTACCAAAGATGGTTCTGATATATTATGTATAGTAACACCTCTGTCATCAAAGTCTAACAATCTGACTCTCATATTGGCTAGTTGATGAAGCTCTTTAGTCAAACCCTGTCTACCTGCTTCATTATGTACTAAGCTTCCCATTGACTTATGAATGAGAGCGTCTGCCACAACATTGGCTTTACCGGGATGGTATAATATCTCGAGATAGTAATTCAAGCCACCTACGCTGCCTCAAATTCAACTCCTTCTACTTTAAGATGTATTGTAAACTCTTGTGATATGTGTAGATGTCAACATGGATGATGTATAAGTAGTACCGCCATATCTTCAAAGAATATATCACTGCAGCGAATTCTAAATCATGTGTCAGGTAATTCTTTTCATGCTTCTTCAATTACCTTGATGCATAAGCAATCACAATCCTACATTGCATAAGTACGCACCCTAAACCAATACTTGAGGCATCACAGTATACCACATCACCTTCTGTTCCTTCTAGGAGAGTGAGCACTGGCTCGAATGTCAATCGATTCTTTAGCTTCCAAAAACTACGTTCACAAGCGTCAGATCACTGGAATTTGGTAGCTTTCTATGTTAGCTTTGTCAATGGTGCTGATATAGAGGAAAACCCTTCCACAAACCGCCTATAATATCCTCCTAGCCACAGGGAGCTGCGGACATCTGATAGTGTTGTAAGTCTCGGCCAATTCTTCACTGCATCAATCTTCTGAGTGTCGACACTAACACCCTCGTCAGATGTCACATGTCCAAGGAATGTTACTGAGTTTAACAAGAATTCACATTTGGAGAGCTTAGCATATAACTTATGATCCTGAAGGGTCTGTAATACTATCCGCAAGTGGCCTGCATGTTCCACCTCCGAACAAGAATACACCAGAATTTCATCAATGAATACGATCACGAACACATCAAGATAGGGCCTGAGTAAACTATTCATGACATCCATAAAAGCTACCGGGGCATTTATTGGCCCGAACGATGGCATTTGTTAGCCCGAACGACATCACCAGGAACTCAAAGTGCCCATATCTTGTTCGAAAGGCCGTCATTGGATATACTTCCCCTTAACCCTCACCTGAAGATACCTCGAACATCAGTTAGTATTGGAGAAATACTTCGCACCTTGGAGTTGGTCAAACAGGTCATCAATCCTCGGATGTGGATCTTTATAGTAAACTTATTCAACTATCGATAATCGGTACACATCCTTAACGATCCATCTTTCTTTCACACAAACAAGACTAGCACACCCCAAGGTGAAGTGCTAGGCCTAGTGAAGCCCTTATCCAGCAAATCCTTCAACTGCACCTTCAACTCTCGGTACTCTACCGGGGCCATACTGTATGAAAGGATAGAGATCGGTTGAGTGTCAGGAAACACATCAATGCTAGACTCAATCTCCCTTTCAGGAAGAAGGCATGGGAGTTCATTTGGGAAAACATCTGGAAATTCATTGACCACGGGGATTGATTGTAGAGTAAGCGGCTTCACCTTCGCATCCCTAACGTGAACGAGATGATAAATGTAACCTTTTGAGATCATCTTCCTTGCCTTAAGATAGGAAATAAACCTACCTTTCGGCGTAGCAATGTTCCCCTTCCATTCGATGACGGGCTCACCAGGAAGCTGAAACCTAACCATCTTCGTACGGCAATCAACATTTGCATAGCATGAGGCCAACCAGTCCATTTCCATTATCACATCGAAATCAACCATTTCTAAGTCAAATAAATTTGCCGAGGTTTGACAGCAACAAATCATCACTTTGCAACCTCTATATACCCTTCTACCAATCACAGAATCTCCTATGGGAGTAGATACCGCAAGTGGTTTACTTATCAATTCATATTCAACGCTAAATGTATTAGCCACAAAGGATGTAACATATGATAATGTAGATCCCGGATCAATCAATGCATATACATCATAAGAAAACACAGACAGTATACTTGTATCAACATCCGGAGATGACTCGAGATCCTATCGACCTACTAGAGCATAGATTTGATTTTGATTACCACTCGAACTCGGCTGCTGAAAGTATAACCAGACACAGATCCAATCGGCTGAGCCGTACCATCACCTCCTCTGTTAGGACAATATCCCATCATACGACCTGGCTGTTTGCAAGAATAGCATGTATTGGAACCTCGACGACAATCCAAAGCAATCCTTGCCGCACTGATCACAATGAGGTGTTGGGGGTCTCGTCTAACTAGTATCCCTATGATATTGTGAGCCTGATCCCGGCGAACCCTGACCATAACTAGAATAGGTAAATAGGTCATACCAAGGCCTCTGAAATTGTGGAGGAGCACTAGCTACAAGTGGCGCCGAACACCTCAAAGACTGGGGCCTGACACTACCTCTGAAGTTATCAGAATACCCTACAAATCTCGCCCTCTTATGCCGGCCCCTATCATGCTCCCTATCTGCCCTTTGCTGGCGTTTACGATCCTCCAGTGTCTGGGCATAAGCCTGAATACAGGAAATATCCATGCCCTCTACCGAGGAGGCTATCATGCACTCATTTATCAGATGTGGTCCCAACCCGTTCACGAACAGGTGCACCCTGTCACTCATCTCGACCACCAAATGGGGATCATACCTTGCTAAAGAATCAAACTGCATACTATGCTCTCGCACACTCATATTACCCTATCAAAGGTTCAAGAACTTATCAGCTCTAGCTTGTCGTATTTCAACTAGAAAGTAGTGACCAAGAAAGGCCTTCAGAAAATTCCTTCCATACAGCTAGAGGAGCGTTCGAACCCCTGGATCTCTCACACTTATCATGCCAGAAAAATCAATTTTCCCGTAACCGATAAGAAGCCAACTCTACTGCCTCCATGCCATTAGCATGCATAATTCACAATGTACAATGAACTAGGTTAATAAAAGCCTGCAGGTCCTCATTAGGGTCTGATCCAGAAAACACTAGATGGTCTAGATTAATAAAATCATGAACTCTCGCACTAACCGGTTTATCATCAACACTGGTATTCTGCCTCTGAGCCTTAGCAGCTATAAAGCTAGTCAACGTCTACACCGCACTCTGCATAAATCTGGCCTGTTGTGCCAGATGAAAGAACTGGAGGTATTGGGTGCCTCATAATATCCTCTGGAGGAGACGGAGTAGATGAGGTATGAGATGGCATCTCACTCTGAGCCTCACTTTGGCCTGCTCTGGCTGGAGGTACTTGACTGGTACCCTCTCCCATAGCTATATAAACCCGTCTACTAATTGCTTGCATCCTAGTCAAAGGCATCGTTGAAAAGAAAACAAGGTGCATATTATATACGAACACTTATGACTTAACCCTACGCACAATCTAGGTTTAGGAAGAATGTAACAACCCTAGATGTCATGGAGCCTCCTGATTATAAATGTGCCATGCTACACATCAATAATCAAGACTCTACTAGACAAGGCTCATTGACAATCCCTCGGACAGACTTGCTCTGATACCAAGTTTGTCACCACCCAAGGTGGAGGGCCATGACTGGCAGCCGGGCCATACCTGCCGAGCCCTAACTCACATTTTATCTAACCTTCTTGTTATCTATAAGGGTCGACGAGATCAATATAAATGGTAGACATGAATCGTATACAACAAACAATGATAATGGCATGAACATATATAGCATGGGCTGACAAGGCTGTGATGAAGCTACGTATAAGGTACGAGCTAACAAGCTGCCAAGAGAGACTATACAACAAAAATTAGTCGACAAGGCAATCCAAACTATACATGAGTCGACGCCTGTCTATGAGGAACATAACTACTGCAGCACTGCCAGAAACGGGCCCCCACATACCCATAATGTCTATAACAAAAATGCATTCCAAGACCACAGTAAGTCCGGAGAAGGGATCTCGTCAATAACTATTGAACTGGGCAGCCTATTATGGTGGTGGAGCTTCGCCTACCTGTCTATCTGGACCTTCAGCATGACATGACGCCAATACGAATAAAGTACTTAGTATTAGGAAACCATAAGTAAGAATAGTAATGTAAACAGGGATAGAGAATATACAATTGGTGAAATGCATGATATATATATATATATATATATATAAACATTTATAACATACGCCTCTATGGGAATCATCATCGTCATATCGTACTCAGCCATAATAGGCTCGGTAAAAAATGTATCCGGTCATCATAAGGCTCGGTAGAATCGTACCTGGCCACGTGGAGCTCAGTAAAACCCAACTGATCAGTGGTTGCACAATAGGTGCCGTACCAGGATGACTATAGTGCGACTCGATAGAGTTAAATAGATACATCTATATGATGCGAGCTAGACTCATTGGAATCATATTTTGAACCTTTTGGAGTGACGTAAGGTCGGTATCCTCAGTACGCGTTATTAGGATTAACTCTTCATAAAGAATCTTATAAGAATTAGGAAGTACCATCAACATTGATAATATAAGAATAAGAAAAAGTAACATCAACATCAATCGTTACATAAGAAGGGAAACAATGTAAGTACTGCTAGCTTCTAAGAGTGGAATATCTTTGGAAGCTCGTTCATTACATTATCTACAATTGGAGTCCTGCAAAAGAAGGAAAGGGATATCCTCACATACCTTGTATATGCTGCCCAACCTCAAGCTATGCAAATGTCATGATCCTTAGTCTACAATAAGAGAAATGACACTATCATTATTGTTTAAGCGTCGTAACTATTATGTATCAACCGCAACCTATTTTACGATGAAATGTAGAGCGCCTCCCCTATTTATATGACTTCCCATAAGTTAAAAAAATCACCAAACAGCCCAATACACATCAATACTAATCATATTGAGCGTCCAAAACAATCCACCAATTGACCTTAATTGGTGGGTAGGAGGTTCCTTACCTTTAAACAGAAAGAAAAACTCTAATTTTACCTTAATTGACCCCGAAATATCCCCCCCAACGCTGCCACAAGAACAAGGAAGCGAAACTAGCAACCAATTTGGGTTTTTCGGCACTAGAATCACTTTAGAAGATTTTAAATCACCTAGGTGGAACAACAAAAGGAATTAATGAGGGAGTATTTTACAGAACATAAACCACTTAAAACAACTTCCACACGAGGTGGAACAACAAAAAAATCAGCAACAACAAGAACAACAAGAAACTTACTAGCGCCACGGGATTCCCGACACAGGATTTGTGTTGTTAGCCCTTTGTCTTGACCTTTGATCATGAGAGAACTTTGAGAGAGTGTTTTTAGGGTTCTAATGTCGAAAGATATAGAAAAAGAATGTTTTAAGATGGGGTTGAGGCATTTTATATATATCCATATGCCTTAACCGCCCATGCGGTCCCCATAGAGAGCTGCTTGGCGCAGTTTCCCGAAAACGCGAATATCTCTCTACTTCAAGATCATATTGATGAACGGTTTAATGCATTGGAAACTAATCCATAGATCTTCCATTTGGTGGATAGATCACCCCGTAAGTACTAGTAAACTGGGAGAAAAGCTTAGTTATATTTGACCTAAAGTTTGAGTAAAATTATTAACGCAAGTCACAACAACTTTTGTCGAGTTTTGTTTCATAATTCGTTTGACTTCATGAATTATGACACGGATATTATATGATTCAAATACCTTAAAGCACGACCTCTTGGTAATATTAAGCACCTCTAGTTTTACCCGATAATACGGGTTACAACATCCTTGATTCGTTTAACTTCTAATATTTATTAACCACTCTTATACACCTTTGTATCATTGAAGACCAATAGGATTAACATCTTGTCATCTCAAAGATAATATCTTCTTGGATTTACGTCGACTAACTTACGACGTGACTTAACATACGCGAATATGGGTTGTAACATCAATTACGGAAGGGATAACAACAAATTCAATTAAGGCACATAAGGGTTCATTTGGAAACAAGGGTAAAACATGTATAAAATAAATTCCAAATATGACACGTTAGGGTAATGTAGTAAGTAGAGGATTTAGCATAATAAAACAATGTCATATCTAATGAACATAAGAACCTAAGGCCCTAAAAGGTCAAATTTCCATAATTAAGCCTGAGCACGTACTCGTCACCTCATTTACACGGCCTTCACATGACACAATTAGCACAAAGGACTCAAATCCTAAGGCGTAGTTTCCTCATACAAAGTTAGGCAAGATACTTACCTCAAAGAAGCTAGACCGATACTCTAAAATGCACATCTCGAGTGAAACAACCTACAGGCGGTTAAAATCTAGCCAAAATAACTTCAAATAATAAATAAAAACTCATAGAAAACAGTTTCGAATAATAAATGTTCAATATTTAACAAAAACTAAAAAGTCAACCCTCGGGCATGCACCTCGAAACCCGCCTTGGTTGTTAATGTTGGAGAGCGACCCTGTCGATTTATTGAGGAGCTCGACCCTGGTATCAAATTTAGCATGGCCTGAGAGCTGGAGATGACATTACATATCAGTAGGTAGTGGAGATCGCTAGGAGATTGGAGGGTGGGGTATTTGGGCCGGGGAGATAGAGGAGAGGGAGCCCAAGAGGTCCCGAGATTCTGGCCCAAATAATGGTGTCCGTGCTCCAGTTGCAGCTCGTCATGCTAGGGGCTATGTGAGCCGCCCCGTTCATTAAGCTATTCCAGCTTCCAGTAGTATTCCAGCCACTCCTAGGCCCCAGGTTCCCCATTATGCACCGCCTTTGTCTAGTGCACCTACTGTAAGGGGTGCTTTTAGCTATCAGTCCAGCCGATCAGGCCCGAACTAGTCACATCAGCCACGTCCTCCAAGAGCTTGTTTTGAGTGTTGTGACACTCATTATATGGGGAGGGACTGCCTTAGACTCCACAGACTGCTCAGGGCACACGTATTCCACATGGCCCTCAGGCTTCTCAGGCCCTGGTTACCGCATCAGTTGCCACTCCACCTGCACAGCCAGCTAAAGGTGGAGAAAGGGAGGCCATGCAAGATATTATGCTCTTCTAGCTAGCACAGAGGCAGTTGCATCTGGCTCAGTTATCATAGGTATTGTTTCGGTTTGTCATAGAGATGCATCAGTCTTATTAGATCGAGGTTCCACTTACTCCTATGTGTCATCTTTCTTTGCTCCATATTTGGGTGTATCCTATGATTCATTGAGTTCTCCTGTCTATGTGTCCACATCTATGGGAGATTCTATTGTTGTTGACCGTGGTGTATCGATCATGTTTAGTTGTTCTTGGTGGTTTTGAGATTAGAACCGATCTATTGTTGCTCAGTATGGTAGTTTTTGATATTATTGGTTGTCCCCCTATCATGCTATTCTTGACTGTCACGCCAAGATAGGGACGTTGGCTATACTAAGTTCACCACGGATAGAGTGGAGGGGTGCTCTAGAATATGTTCCTAGCAGAGTTATCTCATTTCTAAAGGCTCAGTGGATGGCTGAGAAGGGATGTGATGCATATCTAGCATATGTGAGAGATGTCAATGCTGATACTCCTACCGTTGAGTCAGTTCAAGTAGTGAGGGATTATCTAGATGTATTACTGGCGAATTTTTCGAGCATGCCGCCCGACACGGATATCGATTTTAGTATTGATTTGTTAGTCAGCCCTTTCTATTCCACCATATTGTATGGCCCCACCAGGTTAGCAGGAGCTAAATGAGCAGTTGCAGAAGTTTCTTGATAAGGGTCTTATTTGGCCGAATGTATTACCTTGGGGTGCTCCGATCTTGTTTGTAAAGAAGAAGGATGGTTTTATGCACATGTGCATTGATTATTGCCAGTTGAACAAGGTTACAATAAAGAACATGTAACCATTGCCACGCATTGATAAGCTATTTGATCAGCAACAGGGTGCCAGAGTGTTCTCCAAGATTGACTTGCGTTATGGCTATCATCGGCTAAAGATTCGGGAGCCAGATATCCTGATTACTGCCTTCAGGACTTGGTATGGTCATTACAAGTTCCTTGTGATGTAATTTGGGCAAACCAACGCCCCAGGATTTCATGCACTTGATGAACAGTATATCCCGGCCCTATCTTGACTCATTTGTCATTGTGTTCATTGACGACATTGTGGTGTACTCCCGTAGCCAGGAGGATCATGAGCAGCACCTGAGGATCGTGCTTCAAACCATAAGAGAAAAGTTATATGCAAAATTTTCAATGTGTGAATTCGGGCTTGATTCGGTGGCATTTTTGTGTCATTTAATGTCGAGTGAGGGGATCAAGGTATGTCCAGAAAACATTGAAGCAGTGCAGAGTTTGCCAAGACCGTCTTCAACTACTGAGATCCAGGGTTTCCTAGAAAGAGGAATCGTCTTATATGCGGATTGAAGTGCGTGATAGAGATAGATGCTTTCGTAAGTTTACTTTTTTTTTCAGGAAAGCCAAATTCTTTTAGTCTTCCAAGGGGATCAAACGTTAACTAACTGATATATTGTAATATCAACCATCCGAGAATAAAATCAAAAGAAGATTGATTGAAAAAGCTAAAGTACTATTGATGGACTTCATGCAGTAGGATTTCACTCGAGTCTTTTTCAGTTATAAGGTTTTCTACTCCTTTATCCTTTGACTCTCAACTCCGTCGATTTATCGAGGATTTCTCATCTATTTCTGCACCTATGACCCGATTGACCCAGAAAAGTGCTCCATTCAGGTGGACCAAGGAGTGTGAGGAGAGCTTTCAAAAGCTAAAGACTGCTTTGACTACAGCCCCTTTGTTAGTGTTGCCTTCGTGTTCAGGGTCTTATACTGTGTATTTTGATGCGCGCATAGTGGTCTTGGCATAGTGTTAATGCAGGACAATACGGTGATTACCTACGTGTCTAGACAGATAAAGGTGCATGAGAAGAACTATCATGCCCATGACCTTGAGTTAATAGCTATTGTTCATACCTTGAAGATCTGGCGGCGCTACTTGCACAGTGTCCCTTGTGTGGTCTATATCGACCAGCGGAGTCTACAACTTCTGTTCAAATAGAATGATTTTCAATTTCTACAGCGGAGGTTCTTAGAGTTGCTTAAGGACTATGATATCACCACTCTATATCATCCCGAGAAGGCCAATATAGTGGCCGATGCCTTGAGTCACAATGCAGAGAGCTTGGCCAGTTTAGCATTTCTACCCGTAGCAGAGAGGCCATTAGCCTTGGATGTTCAGGCCTTGGCCAACCATTTTGTTAGAGTGGATGTTTCTGCGCCGAGTCGAGTTTTGGCTTGTGTGGTTTTTTGGTTTTCGCTATATGATCGCATTAGAGAGCGTCAATATGACGTCCCCCATCTGCTTGCCCTCAAGGACACGTCGATGCTACGGAGGTCACTATTGGGGATGACGGTGTGTTACGGATGCAGGCAGGCTACCTGTGCCCAATGTCGATGGCCTGTGTTAGTTAATTCTCTGGAGGCTACAGTTCGTGGTACTCCATTCATCCGAGTGCCACCAAGATGTATCCGGACTTGAGGCAACACTATTTATGGAGGCAGACGAAGAAGGGTATAGTGGAATATGTAGCTCGGTGCCTAAACTGTTAGCAGGTGAAGTATGAGTATCAACGGCTAGGTGGATTGCTTTAGAGGCTAGAGATTCTGGAGTGGAAATGGGAGCGGATTAATATGGATTTTATGGTTGGGCTCCCACAGACTCGGAGGAAGTTAGATGTAGTATGGCTAATATTGGATAGATTGACCAAGTAAGCTCATATCATTCTAGTGGTGACTACTTATTCTTCAGAACAGTTGGCTCAGGTCTATATTCGTGAGATTGTCAAGCTTCATGGCATGCTGTTATCTATCATCTCTGACCAGGGTACGCTGTTTACATCGTGGTTCTTGAGGGCCATACAGCATGAGTTAGGCACGCGGGTGGAGTTTAGTATAACATTTCATTCTTAGAGGAACGGACAGTCTCAGTGCACTATTTAGATATTAGAGGATATGCTTCATGCGTGCGTGATGGAGGTTGGGGGTTATTGGGATCAGTTCTTGCTGCTTGCGGAGTTTGCCTACAATAATAGCTACCAGTCGATCATTCAGATGGCTCCGTATGAGGCTTTGTATGGGAGACGGTGTCGGTCTCCGGTGGGTTGGTTCGATCTGGGTGAGGCTAGGCTACTAGGTAAAGACCTGGTTCAGGATGCTTTGGAAAAGGTTAAATTGATTCGAGATCTGCTTCGAACAGCCCATTCTTCACAGAAGAATTATGCAGATCGGAAGGTTCACGGTGTTGCATTCACGGTTGGGAAGTGGGTCTTGCTCTGCGTTTCGCTCATGAAGGGTATTATGAGGTTCAGGAAAAGGGCAAGCTGGGCCCTTGGTATATCAGACCATTTGAGATACTTGAGAGGATCGGAGAGATGGCCTACAGACTTGCACTACCACCTAGTATAGCTGCAGTTCATCCAGTATTCAATGTTTCTATGCTTTGGAAGTTTCACGGTGATCCATCTCATGTGTTGGATTTCAGCTCAGTCCAGTTGGACAAGGATTTGTCTTACGTTGAGGAGCCAGTGGCCATTTTAGACAGGCAAGTTCGTAAGTTGAGGTCGAATAACATTGCTTCAATGAAGGTTCAGTGGAGGGGTCAATCAGTCGAGGTGGCGACTTAGGAGAAGAGCATGATATGCATAGCCATTATCCTCATATTTTCACCAATTCAGGTATGTCTCTATACTCGTTCGAGGATGAATATTTATTTTATAATGGAGAGGATGTAATGACCCGACTGTCCGTTTTGATTATTTTAACCCCAATGCCCTAATTTATGATTCCTCTGTGTTATATTATGATTATTACTTGCCGGGGAGTTTGGCTTTGGTTTTCGGGTGAGTTTCGGAGTAAAATGGGACACATAGTCCATAAGCTCGTTTCGACGAAAGTTGGAAAATGGAAGATTTTGAAAGTTTGACCGAGAGTTGACTTTATTGATATCGGGGTCGGGTCCCGATTCCGAAAGTTAGCATAGGTTTGTAATGTCATTTATGACTTGTGTGCAAAATTTGGAGTCAATCAGAGTTGTTTTGGTATGAATCAGCATTAGTTTTGGAATTCAGAAATTCATAAATTCCTTAGGCTTAAATTGAAGCGCGATTTGTGGTTCTAGTAATAAGTTTGTATGTTATTTTGAGACATGTTGGTATATTTTGTTAAGGTCCCGAGGGCCTCAGGTGGATTCCTGATGGTTAACGGAGTGAATTTAGCCTTATGAAAATGTTGAAGCTACTGTCATCAGGTGTAACCGCACGTGCGAGGTTTTGGCCGCAAGTGCGAGGCTGCAGAAGCGACCCAGAAGTTGCAAAAGTGGAGCAGGTCAGCCATGGAAAGGACAGCAGGTACGGTGTTTTTGCCGCATAAGTGGAAGAAGGTGCAAGAGCGAAAAGGGGCTCGGACCTGCGGAGTCGCAAAAGTGGGGAATGTCAAGCGATAACGCAGGTGCGGCTACTGTCCCGCATGTGCGAACATATTGTTGGTTTTAAGAGAGGGATTTGGCTTTTCTTCTCTCATTTTTCACTTTGTTGGGGCGATTTTTGAGAACTTCAAGATCTATGTCAAGGTAAGTGATTGCCGCGTATCGTGAATGAAATACAAGATTTATATATGGATTTACACATGAAAATTTTTAGAAATTTGGGATTTTGTAGGAAAACATAGAAATTGGTACTTTTGGGTTTTGACCACGAAATTTGACATATAATTGGGAATAAATCATATATTTGAGTTCGTAGTGTTATAAGTAATGATTATCTTCGAAAATTTTCGGAATTCCGGCACGTGGGCCCGAGGGTGAATTTATCAAGTTTCTTGAGCGGAGATGGAAATTCTTATAAATTGATTTATTAGGAAGATTAGAGCATATGTTCATGGAATTTCACAATTATTTACTAGTTTTGGAGCGATGGGCGCCAGTTTGAGTTGTTAGAAAAGCTTTGGAGCCGGTTATTGAACTTAGGTGCGAGGTAAGTATCTTTTCTAACCTTGTAAGAGGGAATTGAACCCATAGGTGAATTGATTTAATGCGTGCTTCTATTTGTGGGGGTTGCGTAAACGCACGAGATGACGAGAGTTCGTACGCAACTACTTATTATGCTTATGTCCAGGTAGTCTAGAACCCAAATCCTGTTATACTTGCGATGTTGCGCCCTACTCGTTAATTTAATTGCTTATATCATTGGAACTTGATAAAGAAATTAATAGGTTAAATTTCATTTACTTGAGTTTTGGACGGGTCACTTCACCGTTAATGAGAATTGGTATTTCTTTGAATATTAACCCCTTAAAAATCTTGAATCGGTTGTTTAAAAGTATTTTCTCTTCTCGTGGAGCGGGTCGAACGCCTCGGTAGCAGTTAGATGCATCTATGATTCGTGTCGTTCGACCATCAGTAGTGCATCGGGCCGTACGACCTCGGCATAATTATTGGAGTCCAACTATAATAGATATTGTTTCATTGGCTTGATAGATTAATTTGTTAAATGATGGAAATTAATTTGAAATTTACTATCAGTGAAAGAATCGTTTATTTATTTCTTGCTATTGAGTTTTCATCTGTATTTACATAATCCATGTTCAATTATAATTTTGGTATTTTATTGTTAGCCCATAGGAAGTGTCGAAGTCAACCCCTCATCACTATTTCTTCGAGATTAGACTAAATACATACTGGGTACACGTGTTTTACTTACTCATGCTACACTTGTTGTACATCTTGTGTAGGCACAAATTTGTCTAGTGGTTTTGTGGGTGTAGAGGCGCGGCTATTGCAGGGACTTCAGTGAGCTGCATCCCGTGTACAAGTCCGCAGCACACAAAGTCTCCATCAGAGTTATTTACATTCTCTTTCTCTCGTCTAATTTGTACTCCCGACATCTGTTGTATTTTATCATATTCATAGTTGATGCTTATGCACTTGTGACACGGGGTTTTGGGGGTTCCTACTAGATGATCAGTATGGCAGTTCACGTAATCTTCATTGTTTCACCTTGTAGATTCTATTTCAAATTATTTAATTAATGGGAAGTATGATTTTTTTAAAAAATTGTTAAAATGAGTAACTAAGTTGATTAATCATTGTTGGCTTGCCTGACGGCGGTGTTACGTGCCATCACGACCTTTAACAGATTTTGGGTCATGACAACTAGGTATCAGAGCATTAGGTTCACTTGGGTTTCACCAGTCATGAGCAAGCCTAGTAGAGTCTCGCGGATCGGTACGGAGACGTCTGTATTTTTCTTCGAGAGGCTACAGGGCTATTAGAAGCACTTCCTTTCTTGATTCCTCATCGTGCGATTTTATTCTTTCGAGGCTTATGCCTTTATTTCCTTCATATTTACTCTTGTACGGTGTAAAGCACTCGTGTCAATTGGGCACCGAGGAGTTTTAGTGGTACTACGGACGTGGAGCAGGGTGTTTCTCTCTACGCATTCGAGCAAGTTATTATCGTCTTCTTGCAGAAGGATGTTATGTCATTTCAGCTCAATAGCTGTATTTATGATGGTTTTGAGGCTATGCACAGGTTGCTATGATGTTCATGAATTGTTATCTCACAGTATTGATATAATGGAGGAGTGCTCGTCTATGTGCTGACGTAGTGAATGACTTGAAAGGGGAATTCTCAGCACGTGATTTATAGATTCAACATTTATTTCCAGGGTGGAGGATTTTCATATGTGACGTGGTGTCGTTGTCCTTATTTGAATGTATTAAGTTTTCCGGTATTGTGGTCTTCTTCAATTCACCTTTGGGGCGGGGTATTGTGTTAGTGAAAGGATGCTAGGGAAGCGATCGTCAGATATAGCGGCATGCAGTGTTTCGGATTCGAATCGGTGTTTCTATTGTGACGGCTCGAGAAGGATGATCTTTTAGGAGGTTTAGAGTTGGTAGCAATTCACTAATTGCAGTGCTATAGGTATGGATTTGACTTGAGGCGACACTTGGACAACGAAGAATGAGGAACGACATAGCGCGAGATATCTCGTGGTGGTTGAATTACTAGCAGGTCAAGTATGATAAGCAGAGGTCGAGCAGTTACTTAAAGAAGATGGTGTAGCCGAACTGGAAGTGACAGAGTAGCGTATGGATTATGTGGTATGATAGCCACATGACTTGAGAAAAATTTAGAAAGTGATTTGGAATTCATGGTGGATAGTGACTAGGTCTACAGACTTAATTTGTAATGTTGGCTACTATACTGAGGAAGATCGGATACGACAAAAAGGAGTTTGCTTGATATGAAGAGGAATGCAACATGACTTCGGATTGGAATATGTTGTCGCACTTTTAGTTGATGTCAATTGGGAGTGAATAGACCTGTACAGCTGGTGAATGAGCATGGGTTCAGGAGGGTTTACTGATTTCGTAGTAATTGTATGCAGTGCAGCGTCGTTGGAAGATGTCGGCATTTGATTTCCACAGGTGGGTTATCTCCCGTGAGCATGTTAGCGGTTGTGTGGTGTTGATGAAGCTTCTACGAAGAGTTTTACTGGCTATCCGATAAGAGGTTGAATATGCGAATGTGGCTAGTGATTCAGAATGTTCATGAAATGTTTAACAGAAAGATTTCGAGAAATTTGGCGGGTTGATTCTGCAAGATCGTGGTAATTGGGAAGGAGGAATCTCGGTGGGTTCCAGGGTTATGAAATTGTAGCATCAAGCTAAGTGGGGGAGCCCCACCGTCTATGGTTGGATCACGTGGTTGTATGCTTGTGTGGTCTCGGGTCATCGATGTATTGGTGGGTTATTATGACAAAGGAAAGAAAGACATCAATGGTAATTCGAGCAAAGGATTTGAGGAATGTGTGCTATACTTGGCCTTATCGATTCATGTTCAGGTTTTGGGAAGACTCAAATTTCTGCTTCTAATGGGTGTAATGTACAAGGGAAACGAATTCAGTTTTGTGCTTCTTTGATAGGGTGTTCCTGCGCTAACAGCGCACTAGAGTTTGGCTTATATTCGAGACCAAGTAAGAGTGGGTGACTCTCAACAGTGGTCCTAGTGGGTTCAAGAATTTAAGTGCAGTGCCTAAGGACATGGGATGTTCTATGTTATCATTGGGTATGCAGTGCGTTATTGGAGGAAAGGAGGAAATAGTTTCGGATTCACAGAAAGTCTTGCAGAATAGGTGAGCCAGTTGGAGAAGCTATTCTACGCGTAAGGAGAATATGAGATGATTCATGAGTAATAAGACGATGTGGTCTCGTGATATGGGTCACTCGGGACGAGTGCATATTTGATTCTTTACGTTTGACTGGAGCTATTATTATTTCTAAGGCATGTCAACAATAAATTGGATGATGTTGGGTTGATTAGTAATGGTTGAATCAGCATGATCCTGGCAGCAATTAGTTTCTTCAGCGTGAAGTTATGCATATATTTTGTGGTTGTACAATTGGACTTGAGTGCCACAGCAAGTTGGTTGATTTGGGAGGTATTTGATTCGAATGGATTTGTTGTGTAAATGGATTCCGGAAGAGCTATGGCGGTTTAGATCAGGACTTGAGATTTGTATTTTTTGTGGTATGAGAGTTGAGCTGCGTGTTGCATTGGTTCTTCTGAAATGAGCTAAGTGAAAAGTTTTCTAGCCAAGGAAGCGTTTATTCTAGTAGTAGTTCAGGAGTTATGGTGAGTCCTAGTAATCTCGTATTGCAGCATGATAGGTGCGATGAGCGGCATGGGGACTGGAAGTTGAAGGTGATGGTTGCGATTCGGTGTTGGTAGAATGTTACGAGCTCGGATGATCAGGATTTAATTTAGATGTTCAAAATAAGCTGACATTTTCTTTAGTGTCACCTGAGGATGGTGTTTGGTGGAAGAGGCTTTGTGTATTGACCTACGAATTTTTGCTTCGCGTTATAGAATTAGAACGGTTTGTGGTATGGATCTGCGGACTTTGCTACCTGAGCAGAAGGTCGTGGGAGCATACCCCACAGGGAGATTTGTATAAGTGTGGCATGTAGTTACTTGATTGTTAAAGATTGGAACCAAGTATGGAGGTAATGCTAATGTTGCAAATGCGAGAGTTTATGCCTGAGAGGCGTTATGTTCCTTAGGCTTCGGGCCGTGTGAGTTTGTTCCGAATTTGATGGCTATTCTTATTTGTCATGAATAGGTCATTGCGGACCCTTGAAAGGCTATTTCCCTAGTATGGTATAATCAGAATCGGCTTGAAGCCCGTTGATGGGTCTAAATTTGGATGTGTGCTCTACACCAGGCCGGGTGGGTTCATTTAGCTTAGCATTTCTTATGGAGGAGTCTTCGGACATTGGATGTTATTTTTGCCGTGTCAGCTATTTCATGTTATACTCCATTGTGCCATGTGTGTTGTGAGACGGCTTGATTATTCACATATAAGTTGAGGTCCCGCACAGCTGTAGTGTTATGTGAGCAAGATGGCTCTCGAGATGCAGGTCACATATCGCACCTTAGTTGTGCTTGAGTTTCGTAGCGTATGGCGCTATCCGTCTTCCCAGGATTTGTAGCTAGGCTTATAGAAATCCAATCATGTAGCTCACTTGTGAATTATCCACATTATGTATATATATATATATATATATAGAGAGAGAGAGAGAGAGAGAGATAAACCAATACATGATGAAAGACACTTCAGGAGTGAGGTGTACCGAGTAGGATTGTTAAATATTTTGATAAAATAATAACTTAATTTATAAAAAAAAAAAATTAACTATTTTCGGATGATTCCGGATCAATTTGGAAGAGAGATTCTTGTTTTAGAAGCTTAAGTGGCAAGAGTTGATCGGAGTCTTGACTTTTGTGTAGACGACTCCGAAATAGCATTTTGATGATTTTAATAGCTTCGTATGGTGATTTTAGACTTAGGCGTGTGTCTTGATTTGGATTTGAAGGTCCTTAGTGTAATTTGATGCATTTTAGCGAAAATTGGAAAGTTGATGTTTTGGAAGGTTAGGAGGTCTGACCAGGAGTTGACATTGTTGATATCAGGCTCGGATTGCGATTTCGAGAGATGGCTAAGCTCTATTATGTCATTTGGAACTTGCATGAAAATTTTTACGTTATTCGGAGTTGATTTGATATGTTTCGGCCCGAGTTTTGGAAGTTGGAAGATTTGAAAGTTCATAAGTTCGATTCGATGTGCAATTCGTAGCTTCTACATTGTTTGATGTGATTTGAGGCCTCGAGTAGGTCTGCATTGTGTTATGGAACTTGTTGGTATATTAGGACGTGGTCCCCAGTGGCTCAGATGAGTTTCGGATGAGGTTCGGATCGTTTTGGGAATTTTTGGTTAAGGCTGTTGGGCAGTGTTCTGGTGTATCCGCTTCTGCGGAGGATTGATCGCAGATGCAGAGCCGCTTCTGCGAAGATCATATCGCTTCTACGGTGTTGAGGCCTGGGATGAAGTTTCGCTTTTGCGGAGTTTTTGTCACAGATGCGATGGCCGCTTTTGCGGCCCATTGATCGTAAATGCGAAGATGTCCACTTCTGCAGCTATTTGTACGTTTCCGCGGAGTCGTAGATGCGACTCATTCTTGCGCAGGTTCGGCCACTGGGATGGCTAGTCGGGTTTGCAGATGCGAACCTTTTATCGCAAATGCGAGTCTGCAAATGCGGCGTTTCTGTTCGCAAATGTGATCAAACCTAGGCAAAATCGCATATATTCGAGGATTTGGCATTTTTGTCCATTTTTGAGTTTGAAGCCTCGATTTTTAGCGATTCTTGAATGATTCTTCACAAGTATTATTTGGTAAGTGTTCTCTATCCAAAAATGATTACATTTCAAGAGTTCATAAATATTTATATCATTAAGTCAGTGAACTGAAAAGGAAGAAAATGTGAAAATTTGTAATATCTTTAAATAACATAAAATGATGATTTGAAGGACGAATTGATGTCGGAAATTGATAATTTTAGTATGGTTGAACTCGTTATCGAATGGGTGCTCGGATTTGATAATTTTGGCCGGGTTCTGAAACGCGGGCCTGTGGGTTGACTTATTAGTTCTAATAAATGATCGAAGCTTTATTATCCGGAATTATTCTCACTCAGTCCTCAATCTCTCCAGTCTCTCGGCCTCACAAATCTCATACCAATTGGCCCAAACAATGATAATATGATGTGAGACAAATGATAACAGAAACTGAGATACGATATGTGATGAATGAGTATGACGTAGTATATAATTACAATTTAAGTAAATAACTCAATAGTAGAAATGACCTCAGTGGGTCCCAACAGGATACCTAAAGCATAAACATGGTTTCTAACATGGATCCCAGCTCAATTACACTAGCACGTAGAAATCTCATGGATAAAGACAAGATTAGCTAACTACACAGTACCATAGAAACAATAGAGTCATAATTCAAACGGTGCACACCCACACGCCTGTCACCTAGCATGTGCGTCACCTCAACACCAAACAGATAACACGTACAATCGGGGTACATACCCTCAACACCAAGTTTAGAAGTGTAACTTGCCTCGAACAAGCCAAAAGCAACTCACGAACATCAAATAATGCCAAAGGAAATAAACCCAATTGATATAGGTCGAATCTTTATTAAAAAGCCCAAAGTCAACCAAAAAGTCAAACTCAGGCCTGCACCTCGGAACCTGTCAAAAGTCGTAAAATCTGACAACCCATAAATTACGAGTCCACCAATACTAGTTTCACTTAAATTTGACTGCGAATCGATGTTCAAAACTCAAAAATTCACTTTATGAAACTTTAGACAAAAACCCCCCAATTTCTCTTTTGATACCATCAACCAAATTCAAAAACGAGGATATATTCATGAAAAATATTCAAAACCGAGTTGAGAACACTTAACCCGATCCATATGGTGCAAATCACTTCAAAAATCATCTCATTCCGAGCTCCATAGCTCCAAATAAGAAAAAATGGCCGAAACCCTCGAAAATAAAGTACTTATAATCACTGGATGAATTAATGAATCGCGAGCGCGAAGAAGAAAGATGCACTGGCCCAGATATACTCTATGCGATTGCGGAACAAGCTTTGCGATCGTGATGCGCAAACTACTCAGCCTCAAAAAGTATCCACGCGAACACGGCCCAAGGTTTGCGAACGCGATGAAGTAGCCGTGAAGTCTTGCCCACCCCAGCTCGACAATGCGAATGCGTGCACACTTGCACGAACGCGATGCGAAATGACCTCAATGGGTTGCTACAGGATACGCTATAGCCTAAACATGGTTTCTAACATAGATCCCAGCTCAATTACACTACCATGTAGAAATCACATAGATAAAGACAGATTAGCTAACTTAAAAGTACCATAGAAACAACAGAGTCATCATTCAAACGGCGCACGCCAACACGCCTGTCACCTAGCATGTGCATCACCTCAACACCAAACAGATAACTCGTAAAATCGAGGTACATACCCTCAACACCAAGTTTAGAATTGTTACTTGCCTCAAACAACCTAAATCCAATGCCGAGCAAGCCACACAATATTCTAGAAATGCCATCCTGCTCGCATCAAGCTCCTAGAGGCTCAAACAAGCCAAAAGCAACTCAAGAACATCAAATAATGGCAAAGCAAACAAACCCAATTGATAGAGGTCGAATCTTTAATAAAAAGCCCAAAGTCAACCAAAAAGACAAACCCGGGCCCGCACCTCGGAACATGACAAAACTCGTAACATCCTACAACCCATATGATTACGAGTCCAACAATACTAGTTTCACTTAAATTTGACTGCGAATCGATGTTCAAAACTCAAAAATTCACTCTATGAAACATTAGACAAAATCCCCCCTCCCCCCCCCCAATTTCTCTTTTGATTCCATCAATCAAATTCAAAAACGAGGATATATTCGAAAAATATTCAAAACCGAGTTGAGAACACTTAACCCGATCCATATGGTGCAAATCGCTTCAAGAATCATCTCATTCCGAGCTCCATAGATCCAAATAAGCAAAAATGGCCGAAACCCTCGAAAATAGAGTACTTATAATCACTGGATGAATTAATGAATCGCGATCGCGAAGAAGAAAGATGCACTGCCCCAGAAATACTCTACGCGATCGCGAAGCACAAACTGCTCAGCCTCAAAAAAAATCCACGCGAACGCGGCCCAAGGCTCGCGAACGCGATGAAGAAGCCATGAAGTCTTGTCCAGCTCAGCTCTACAATGCGAATGCGTACCCACTTGCGCGAACGCGATGCTCAATCTACAGTACAAATAACCTCAGTGGGTCCCAACAGGATACGCTATAGCCTAATCATGGATCCCAGCTCAAATACACTAGCACGTGCATCGCGTTCGCGCAAGTGTGCACGCATTCGCATTTATAGCTGAGGTGGGCAAGACTGCACGACTTCTTCATCGCGTTTGCGAACCTTGGGCCGCGTTCGCGTGGATACTTTTTGAGGCTGAGCAGTTTGTGCATCGCGATCTCGCAGCTTGTTCCGCGATCGCGTAGAGTATATCTGCGCCAGTGCATCTTTCTTCTTCGCGATCGCGATTCATTAATTCATCCAGTGATTATATGTACTTTATTTTCGAGGGTTTAGGCAATTTTTTCTTATTTGGAGCTATGGAGCTCCGAATGAGATGATTTTTGAAGCGATTTGCACCATATGGATCGGGTTAAGTGTTCTCAACTAGGTTTTGACTATTTTCATGAATATATCCTCGTTTTTGAATTTGGTTGATGGTATCAAAAGAGAAATTGGGGTGTTTTTGTCTAATGTTTCATAAAGTGAATTTTTGAGTTTTGAACATCAATTCGCAGTCAAATTTAAGTGAAACTAGTATTGTTGGACTCGTAATTTATGGGTTGTCAGATTTTACGACTTTTGACAGGTTCCGAGGTGCGGGCCCGAGTTTGACTTTTTGGTTGACTTTGGGCTTTTTAATAAAGATTCGACCTTTATCAATTCTGTTTGTTTCCACTGGCATTATTTGATGTTCTTGAGTTGCTTTTGGCTTGTTTGAGCCTCTAGGAGGTTGATGCGGGCAGGATGGCATTTCTAGAATATTGTGTGGCTTGCTCGGTATTGGATTTAGCTTGTTCGAGGCAACTAACACTTCTAAATATGGTGTTGAGGGTATGTACCCCGACTGTACGAGTTATCTGTTTGGTGTTGAGGTGACGCACATGCTAGGTGACAGGCGTGTGGGCGTGCATCATTTGAATTATGACTCTGTTGTTTCTATGGTACTTAGATGATTTTATTGTATAAATAGGGTCTCAACTCCCTAGTCTTCTTTTCTAACATAGGATCTCCACTCCCTAGTTGATTTTATTTTAGAAATACGGTCTCCACTACCTAGTCTTATTTTCCAATATAGGGTCTCCATTTCCTAATTAATTTTATTTTAGAAATAGCGTGTCCACTCTATATTCTTCTTTTCCAACATAGGGTCTCCACTCCCTAGTTGATTTTATTTTAGAAATAGGGTCTCCACTCCCTAGTCTTCTTTTCAAATATAGGGTCTCCATTTCCTAACTGATTTTATTTTTGACATAGGGTCTCCACTTCCTAGTCTCTTTCCAACATAGGGTCTCCACTCCTAGTTGATGTATCTTAGAGATAGGGCTCCACTCCGTACTCTCTTTCCAACATAGGATCTCCACTCCCTAGTTGATTTTATTTCAGACATAGGGTCACCACTCCCTAGTCCCTTTTCCAATATAGGATCTCCACTCCCTAGTGGATGATGTTTCAGACATACGGTTTCCACTCTTTAGTCTCTTTTCCAACATGGGGTCTCCATTCCCTTCTGTATTTCAAATAAAGGGTCTCCACTCCCTAGTCTTCTTTTCCAATATACGGTCTCCATTTCCTAATTGATTTAATTTTTGACATAGGGTCTCCACTCTATTGTCTTCTTTTCCAACATAGGGTCTCCACTCCCTAGTTGATTTTATTTTAGAATTATGGTCTCCACTCCCTAGTCTTCTTTACCAATATAGGGTCTCCAATTCCTAATTGATTTTATTTTTGACATAGGGTCTCCATTCCCTAGTCTTCTTTTCCAACAAAGGGGCTCCATTCACTAGATGATTTTATTTTTGACATAAGGTCTTCACTCCCAAGTTGATTTTATTTTGGACATAGGGTCTCCTTTCCCTAGTCTTCTTTTCCAAGATAAAGTCTCCACTCCCTAGTTGATATAATTTTTGACATATGGTCCCCACTCACTAGTTTCTATTCCAACATAGGATCTCCACTCCTAGTTGATGCATCTTAGACATAGGGCTCCACTTCGTACTCTCTTTCCAACATAGGATCTCCACTCCCTAGTTTATTTTATTTCAGAAATAGGGTCTCCACTCCCTAGTCTCTTTTCCAACATAGGGTCTCCACTCCCTGGTTGATGATGTTTCAGACATACGGTCTCCACTCCCTAGTCTCTTTTCCGACATGGGGTCTCCACTCCCTACTGTATTTCCAACAAAGGGTCTCGACTTTCTAGTCTTCTTTTCCAACATACGGTCTCCACTCCCTAGTTGATGATGTTTCAGACATATGGTCTCCACTCCCTAATCTCTTTTCTAACATGGGGTCTCCACTCCCTACTGTATTTCCAACAAAGGTTCTCCACTCCCTAGTCTTCTTTTCCAACATAAGGTCTCCACTCCGTAGATGATTTTATTTTAGAAATAGGGTCTCCACTCCCTAGTCTTCTTTTCCAACATAGGGTCTTCACTCCCTGGTTGATTTTATTTTAGAAATAGTGTCTCCACTACCTAGTCTTCTTTTCCAATATAGGGTCTCCATTTCCTAATTGATTTTATTTTAGAAATAGGGTGTCCACTCTCTAGTCTTCTTTTCCAACATAGGGTCTCTACTCCCTAGTTGATTTTATTTTAGAAATAGGGGGTCCACTCCCTAGTCTTCTTTTCCAATATAGGGTCTTCATTTCCTAATTGATTTTATTTTTGACATAGGATCTCCTCTTCCTAGTCTCTTTCCAACATAGGGTCTGCACTCCTAGTTGATGTATCTTAGAGACAGGGCTCCACTCCGTACTCTCTTTCCAACATAGGATCTCCACTCCCTAGTTGATTTTATTTCAGACATAGGGTCACCACTCTCTAGTCCCTTTTCCAATATAGGGTCTCCACTCCCTAGTGGATGATGTTTCAGACATACGATTTCCACTCTTTAGTCTCTTTTCCAACATGGGGTCTCCACTCCCTTCTGTATTTGAAACAAAGGGTCTCCACTCCCCAATCTTCTTTTCCAACATACGGTCTCCACTTCCTAATTGATTTAATTTTTGACATAGGGTCTCCACTCTCTTGTCTTCTTTTCCAACATAGGGTCTCCACTCCCTAGTTGATTTTATTTTAGAATTAGGGTCTCCACTACCTAGTATTCTTTTCCAATATAGGTTCTCCATTTCCTAATTTATTTTATTTTTGACATAGGGTCTCCATTCCCTAGTCTTCTTTTCCAACATAGGGTCTCCACTCTCTAGTTGATTTTATTTTTGACGTAAGGTCTTCACTCCCAAGTTGATTTTAGTTTAGACATAGGGTCTCCTTTCCCTAGTCTTCTTTTCCAAGATAAAGTCTCCACTCCCTAGTTGATATAATTTTTGATATATGGTCCCCACTCACTAGTTACTTTTCCAACATATGGTCTCCACTCACTTGTTGATTTTAGTTGAGACATAGGGTCTCTACTCCCTAGTCAATTTTCCAACATAGGGTCTCTACTCCCTAGTTGATGATGTTTTCGCCATACGGTCTCCACTCCCTAGTCTCTTTTCCAACACCGGTTCTCCACTTCCTAGATTATCATGTTTCATATATAGGGTCTCCAATCCCTAGTCTTTTTTCCAACATAGGGTCTCCACTCCCTAGCTGATGATGTTTTTGACATACGGTCTCCACTCCCGAGTCTCTTTTCCTTCACCGGCTCTCCACTTCCTAGATTATGATGTTTCATACATAGGGTCTCCACTCCCTAATCTCTTTTTCCAACATAGGGACTCCACTCCCTCGTTGACTTCATTTTAGATTTAGGGTCTCCACTCCGTAGATGATTTTATTTTAGACATGGTGTCTCCACTTCCTAGTTGATTTTATTTTAGACATAGGGTCACAACTCCCTAGTCTCTTTCCAACATAGGGTCTCCACTCCTAGTTGATGCATCTTAGACATAGGGCTCCACTTCGTACTCTCTTTCCAACATTGGATCTCCACTACCTAGTTGATTTTATTTCAGACATAGGGTCTCCACTCCCTAGTTGATGATGTTTCAGACATACGGTCTCCACTCCCTAGTCTCTTTTCCAACATGGGGTCTCCACTCCCTACTGTATTTCCAACAAAGGGTCTCGACTACCTAGTTTTCTTTTCCAACATAGGGTCTCCACTCCTAGTTGATGTATCTTAGACATGGGGCTCCACTCCGTACNTTTTGACATAGGGTCTCCACTCTCTTGTCTTCTTTTCCAACATAGGGTCTCCACTCCCTAGTTGATTTTATTTTAGAATTAGGGTCTCCACTACCTAGTATTCTTTTCCAATATAGGTTCTCCATTTCCTAATTTATTTTATTTTTGACATAGGGTCTCCATTCCCTAGTCTTCTTTTCCAACATAGGGTCTCCACTCTCTAGTTGATTTTATTTTTGACGTAAGGTCTTCACTCCCAAGTTGATTTTAGTTTAGACATAGGGTCTCCTTTCCCTAGTCTTCTTTTCCAAGATAGGGTCTCCACTCCCTTGTTGATATAATTTTGGACATATGGTCCCCACTGCCTAGTTTCTTTTCCAACATAGGGACTCCACTCCCTCGTTGACTTCATTTTAGATTTAGGGTCTCCACTCCGTAGATGATTTTATTTTAGACATGGTGTCTCCACTTCCTAGTTGATTTTATTTTAGACATAGGGTCACAACTCCCTAGTCTCTTTCCAACATAGGGTCTCCACTCCTAGTTGATGCATCTTAGAGATAGGGCTCCACTTCGTACTCTCTTTCCAACATTGGATCTCCACTACCTAGTTGATTTTATTTCAGACATAGGGTCTCCACTCCCTAGTTGATGATGTTTCAGACATACGGTCTCCACTCCCTAGTCTCTTTTCCAACATGGGGTCTCCACTCCCTACTGTATTTCCAACAAAGGGTCTCGACTACCTAGTTTTCTTTTCCAACATAGGGTCTCCACTCCTAGTTGATGTATCTTAGACATGGGGCTCCACTCCGTACTCTCTTTCCAACATAGGATCTCCACTCCCTAGTTGATTTTATTGAAGACATAGGGTCTCCACTCCCTAGTCTCTTTTCCAACATAGGGTCTCCACTCCCTAGTTGATGATCTTTCAGACATATGGTCTCCACTCCCTAGTATCTTTTCCAACATGGGTCTATTTCAGACATATGGTCTCCACTCCCTAGTATCTTTTCCAACATGGGTCT
>MCJB01003225.1:173071-195427 GCA_002018475.1 Nicotiana obtusifolia
ATAGGGTCACCACTCCCTAGTCCCTTTTCCAATATAGGGTCTCCACTCCCTAGTGGATGATGTTTCAGACATACGGTTTCCACTCTTTAGTCTCTTTTCCAACATGGGGTCTCCATTCCCTTCTGTATTTCAAATAAAGGGTCTCCACTCCCTAGTCTTCTTTTCCAATATACGGTCTCCATTTCCTAATTGATTTAATTTTTGACATAGGGTCTCCACTCTATTGTCTTCTTTTCCAACATAGGGTCTCCACTCCCTAGATGATTTTATTTTAGAATTAGGGTCTCCACTCCCTAGTCTTATTTTCCAATATAGGGTCTCCAATTCCTAATTGATTTTATTTTTGACATAGGGTCTCCATTCCCTAGTCTTCTTTTCCAACATAGGGGCTCCATTCACTAGTTGATTTTATTTTTGACATAAGGTCTTCACTCCCAAGTTGATTTTATTTTAGACATAGGGTCTCCTTTCCCTAGTCTTCTTTTCCAAGATAAAGTCTCCACTCGCTAGTTGATATAATTTTTGACATATGGTCCCCACTCACTAGTTTCTTTTCCAACATAGGATCTCCACTCCTAGTTGATGCATCTTAGACATAGGGCTCCACTTCGTACTCTCTTTCCAACATAGGATCTCCACTCCCTAGTTTATTTTATTTCCGAAATAGGGTCTCCACTCCCTAGTCTCTTTTCCAACATAGGGTCTCCACTCCCTAGTTGATGATGTTTCAGTCATACGGTCTCCACTCCCTAGTCTCTTTTCCAACATGGGGTCTCCACTCCCTACTGTTTTTCCAACAAAGAGTCTCGACTTCCTAGTCTTCTTTTCCAACATAGGGTCTCCACTCCGTAGATGATTTTATTTCCAAAATAGGGTCTCCACTCCCTAGTTGATGATGTTTCAGACATATGGTCTCCACTGCCTAGTCTCTTTTCCAACATGGGGTCTCCACTCCCTAATGTATTTCCAACAAAGGTTCTCCACTCCCTAATCTTCTTTTCCAACATAGAGTCTCCACTCTGTAGATGATTTTATTTTATAAATAGGGTCTCAACTCCCTAGTCTTCTTTTCTAACATAGGATCTCTGCTCCCTAGTTGATTTTATTTTAGAAATACGGTCTCCACTACCTAGTCTTATTTTCCAATATAGGGTCTCCATTTCCTAATTAATTTTATTTTAGAAATAGGGTGTCCACTCTATATTCTTCTTTTCCAACATAGGGTCTCCACTCCCTAGTTGATTTTATTTTAGAAATAAGGTCTCCACTCCCTAGTCTTCTTTTCCAATATAGGGTCTCCATTTCCTAATTGATTTTATTTTTGACATAGGGTCTCTACTTCCTAGTCTCTTTCAAACATAGGGTCTCCACTCCTAGTTGATGTATCTTAGAGATAATGCTCCACTCCGTACTCTCTTTCCAACATAGGATCTCCACTCCCTAGTTGATTTTATTTCAGACATAGGGTCACCACTCCCTAGTCCCTTTTCCAATATAGGGTCTCTACTCCCTAGTGGATGATGTTTCAGACATACGGTTTCCACTCTTTAGTCTCTTTTCCAACATGGGGTCTCCACTCCCTACTGTATTTCAAACAAAGGGTCTCCACTCCCTAGTCTTCTTTTCCAACATAGGGTCTCCATTTCCTAATTAATTTAATTTTTGACATAGGGTCTCCACTCCCTTGTCTTCTTTTCAAACATAGGGTCTCCACTCCCTAGTTGATTTTATTTTAGAATTTGGGTCTCCACTCCCTAGTCTTCTTTTCCAATATAGGGTCTCCATTTCCTAATTGATTTTATTTTTGACATAGGGTCTCCATTCCCTAGTCTTCTTTTCCAACATAGGGCCTCCACTCCCTAGTTGATTTTATTTTTGACATAGGGTCTCCATTCCCTAGTCTTCTTTTCCAACATAGGGTCTCCACTCTCTAGTTATTTATCTTAGACATAGGGTCTCCATTCCCTAGTCTTCTTTTCCAACATAGGGTCTCCACTCTCTAGTTATTTATCTTAGACATAGGGTTTCCACTCCCTAATCTCTTTTTAAAACGTAGGTTCTCCACTTCCTAGTTGATTTAATTTTAGACATTGGATCTCCACTCCCTAGTTGATTATATTTTTGACATAAGGTCTCCACTCCCAAGTTGATTTTAGTTTAGACATAGGGTCTCCTTTCCCTAGTCTTATTTTCCAAGATAGGGTCTCCACTCCCTAGTTGATATAATTTTGGACATATGGTCCCCACTCCCTAGTTTCTTTTCCAACATATGGTCTCCACTCCTTTGTTGATTTTAATTCAGACATAGGGTCTCAACTCCCTAGTCTATTTTTCAACATAGGGTCTCCACTTCCTAGTTGATGATGTTTTAAACATACGGTCTCCACTACCTAGTCTCTTTTCCAACATCGGTTCTCCACTTCCTAGTTTATGATGTTTCATACATAGGGTCTCCACTCCCTAGTCCATTTTCCAACATAGGGTATCCACTCCCTAATTGATGATGTTTCGGACATACGGTCTCCACTCCCTAGTCTCTTTTCCATCACCGGCTCTCCACTTCCTAAATTATGATGTTTCATACATAGGGTCTCCATTCCCTAATCTCTTTTTCCAACATAGGGACTCCACTCCCTAGTTGATTTTATTTTGGACATAGGGTTTCCACTCCCTAGTTGATTTTATTTTTTACATAGGGTCTCCACTCCCTAGTCTTGCTTTCCAACATAGGGTATTCACTCTCTAGTTGATTTATCTTAGATATAGGGTCTTCTCACCCTAGTCTCTTTTTCCAACATAGAGTTTCCACTTTTTAGTTGACTTCATTTTAGATTTAGGGTCTCCACTCCCTAGATGATTTTATTTTAGACATGGATTCTCCACTTCCTAGTTGATTTTATTTTAGACATAGGGTCACCACTCCCTAGTCTTTTTCCAACATAGGGTCTCCACTCCCAGTTGATGCATCTTAGACATAGGGCTCCACTTCGTACTCTCTTTCCAACATAGGATCTCCACTCCCTAGTTGATTTTATTTCAGACATAGGGTCTCCACTCCCTAGTCCATTTTCCAACATAGGGTATCCACTCCCTAATTGATGATGTTTCGGACATACGGTCTCCACTCCCTAGTCTCTTTTCCAACTTGGGGTCTCCACTCCCTACTGTATTTCCAACAAAGGGTCTCGACTTCCTAGTCGTCTTTTCCAACATAGGGTCTCTACTCCACAGATGATTTTATTTTCGAAATAGGGTCTTTACTCCCTACTCTTCTTTTCCAACATAAGATCTCCACTCCCTAGTCTTCTTTTCCAATATAGGGTCTCCATTTCCTAATTGATTTTATTTTTGACATAGGGTGTCCACTCCCTAGTCTTCTTTTCCAACATAGGGTCTCCACTCCCTAGTCTTCTTTTCCAACATAGGGTCTCCACTCTCTTGTTGATTTTATTTTAGAAATAGGGTCTCCACTCCCTAGTCTTCTTTTCCAATATAGGGTCTCCATTTTCTAATTGATTTTACTTTTAATATAGGGTCTCTACTCCCAACTCTTCTTTTCCAACATAGGATCTACACTCCCTAGTTGATTTTATTTCAGACGTAGGGTCTCCACTCCCTAGTCCCTTTTCCGACATAGGTTCTCCTCACCCTAGTGGATGATGTTTCAAAAATACGGTCTCCACTCTCTAGTCTCTTTTCCAACATGGAGTCTCGACTCTCTACTGTATTTCAAACAAAGGATCTCCACTCCCTAGTCTTCTTTTTCCAACATAAGGTCTCCACTCCGTAGATAATTTTATTTTAGACATAGGGTCTCCAATCCCTAGTCTTCTTTTCAACCATAGGGTCTCCACTCCCTAGTTGATTTTACTTTTGAAATAGGGTCTCCACTCCCTAGTCTTCTTTTCCAATATAGGGTCTCCATTTGCTAATTGATTTTATTTTGGACATAGGGTCTCCATTCGTTAATATTCTTTTCCAACATAGGGTATCCACTCCCTAGTTGATTTTATTTTTGACTTAAGGTCTCCACTCCCAAGTTGATTTTAGTTTAGACATAGGGTCTCCTTTCCCTAGTCTTCTTTTCCAAAATAGGGTCTCCATTCCCTGGTTGATATAATTTTTGTCAAATAGTCCCCACTCCCTAGTTTCTTTTCCATTATATGGTCTCACTCCCTTGTTGATTTTAATTGAGACATAGGGTCTCAACTCCCTAATCTATTTTCCAGCATAGGATCTCCACTCCCTAGTTGATGATGTTTTAGACATACGGTCTCCACTCCCTAGTCCCTTTTCCAACACCAGTTCTCCACTTCCTAGATTTTGATGTTTCAAACAGAGGATCTCCACTCCCTAGTCTTTTTTCCAACATAGGGTCTCCACTCCATAGTTGATCATGTGTTAGACATATAGTCTCCACTCCCTAGTCTCTTTTCCATCACCAGCTCCCCACTTCCTAGATTATGATGTTTCATACATAGGGTCTCCACTCCCTAATCTCTTTTTCCAACATAGGGACTGCACTCCCTAGTTGATATTATTTTGGACATAGGGTTTCCACTCCCTAGTTGATTTTATTTTAGGCATAGGGTCTCCACTTCCTAGTCTTGTTTTCCAACATAGGGTATTTACTCTCTAGTTGATTTATCTTAGATTTAAGGTCTCCCTCACCCTAGTCTCTTTTTCCAACATAAGGTCTCCACTCCTTAGTTGACTTCATTTTTGATATATGGTCTCCACTCCCTAGTCTTCTTTTCCAACATGGGGTCTCCACTCCTTAGATGATTTTACTTTAGATATGGGATCTCCACTTCTTAGTTGATTTTATTTTAGAAATAGGGTCTCCACTCCCTAGTCTCTTTCCAACATAGGGTCTCCACTCTTAGTTGATGTATCTTAGACATAGGGCTCCACTCCGTACTCTCTTTCCAACATAGGATCTCCACTCCCTAGTTGATTTTATTTCAGACAAAGGGTCTCCATTCCCTAGTCCCTTTTCCAACATAGGGTCTCCACTCCCTAGTTGATGATGTTTCAGACATACGGTCTCTACTCCCTAGTCTCTTTTCCAACATGGGGTCTCCACTCCCTACTGTATTTTTAACAAAAGGTCTCCACTCCCTAGTCTTCTTTTCCAACATAGGGTCTCCACTCCATAGATGATTTTATTTTTCAAATAGGGTCTTCACTCCCTAGTCTTGTTTTCCAACATATGGTCTCCACTCCCTAGTTGATTTTATTTTAGAAATAGGGTCTTCACTTCCTAGTCTTCTTTTCCAATATAGGGTCTCTATTTCCGAATTGATATTATTTTTGACATAGGGTCTCCACTCCATAGTATTCTTTTCCAACATAGGGTGTCCACTGCCGAGTAGATTTTATTTTTGACATAAGGTCTTCACTCCCAAATTGATTTTAGTTTAGACATAGGGTCTCCTTTCCCTAGTCTTCTTTTCCAAGATAGGGTCTCCACTTTCTATTTGATACAATTTTGGACATATGGTCTCCACTCCTTAGTTTCTTTTCCAACATATGGTCTCCACTCCCCTGTTGATTTTAATTGAGATATAGGGTCTCCACTCCCTAATCTATTTTTCAATATAGGGTCTCCACTCCCTAGTTACTGATGTTTTAGACATAAGGTCTCCACTCCTTAGTCTCTCTTCCAACACAGGTTCTCCACTTCCTAGAATATGATGTTTCATACATAGGGTCTCCACTCCCAATTTTTTTTTCCAGCATAGGGTCTCCACTCCCTAGTTGATTATGTTTTAGACATACGGTCTCCACTCCCTAATCTCTTTTCCAACACCTGCTCTCCACTTCTTAGATTATAATATTTCATACATAGGTTTTCCACTCTCTAATCATTTTTTCCAACATAGGGACTCCACTCCCTAATTGATTTTATTTTGGACATAGGGTTTCCATTCCCTGGTTGATTTTATTTTAGAAATAGGGTCTCCACTCCCTAGTTTTGTCTTCCAACATAGGGTATTCACTCTCTAGTCAATTTATCTTAGACATAGGGTCTTCTCACCCTAGTCTCTTTTTCCAACATAGGGTCTCCACTCCTTAGTTGACTTCATTTTAGATTTAGGGTCTCCACTCCATCGTCTTCTTTTCCAACATAGGGTCTCCCCCTAGATGATTTTATTTTAGTCATGGGGTCTACACTTCCTAGTTGATTTTATATTAGACTAGGGTCTTCACTCCCTAGTCTCTTTCCAACTTAGGGTCTTCACTCCCTAGTTGATGTATCTTAGTCATAGGGCTCCACTCCGTACTCTCTTTCCAACATAGGATCTCCACTCCCTAGTTGATTTTTTTTCAGACATAGGTCTCCACTCCCTAGTCCCTTTTCCAACATAGGGTCTCCACTCCCTAGTTGATGATGTTTCGGACATACGGTCTCCACTCCCTAGTCTCTTTTCCAACATGGGGTCTCCACTCCCTACTGTATTTCCAACAAAGGGTCTCCACTCCCTAGTCTTCTTTTTCAACATAGGGTCTCCGCCCCGTAGATGATTTTATTTCAGACATAGGGTCTCCACTCCCTAGTCTTCTTTTCCAACATAGGATCTACACTCCCTAGTTGATCTTATTTTAGAAATAGGGTCTCCACTCCCTAGTCTTCTTCCAACATAGGGTGTCCACTCCCTAGTCGATGATGTTTTAGACATACCGTCTCCACTCCCTAGTCTCTTTTCCAACACCGGCTCTCCACTTCCTAGATTATTATGTTTCACACATAGAGTCTCCACTCCCTAATCTCTTTTTCCAACATAGGGACTCCAGTCCCCAGTTGATTTTATTTTGGACATAGGGTTTCCACTCCCTAGTTGATTTTATTTTAGACATAGGGTCTCCACTCCCTAGTCGCGTTTCAAAAATTGGGTCTCCACTCCCTAGTTTCCCTAGTCTCTTTTCCAACATAGGGTCTCCACTCCCTAGTTGATGATATTTTAGACATAGGGTCTCCACTCCCTAGCCTTTTCTCCAACACAGGGTCTCTACTCCCTGGTTGATTTTATTTTAGACATAGGGTCTCATCTCCTTAGTCTTCTTTTCCAACACAAGGTCTCCATTCCGTAGTCTCTTTTTCCAACTTAGGGTCTCCACTCCCTAGTTGATTTCATTTTAGACATAGAGTCTCCACTCCCTAATCCCTTTTTCAGCATAGAGTCTCCACTTCTTAGTTGACTTTATATTAGACATAGGGTCTTCACTCCCTATTCTTCTTTTCCAACATACGGTCTCCACTACCTTGTTGATTTTATTTTAGACATAGGGTCTCCATTCTCTAGTCTCTTTTCCAACATAGGGTCTTTACTCCAAAGTTTATTTCATTTACAGCGATGGTCTCCACTCCCTAGTTGATTTAATTTCAAACTTAGGGTCTCCACTCCCTAGTATATATATCTAAGACATAGGGTCTCCACTCCCTAGTCTCTTTTTCCAACAAAGGGACTCCACTCCCTAGTTGATTTTATTTTGGACATGGGGTTTCCATTCCCTAGTTGATTTTATACTAGACATAGGGTCTCTACTCCCTAGTCTTGTTTTCCAACATAGGGTATTCACTCCCTAGTTGATTATCTTAGATATAGGGTCTCCTCACCCTAGTCTCTTTTTCCAACATAGGGTCTCCACTACTTAGTTGACTTCATTTTAGATATATGGTCTCCACACCCTAGTCATATTTTCCAACACAGGGTCTCCACTCCCTAGATGATTTTATTTTAGACATGGGGTCTCCACTTCCTAGTTGATTTTATTTAAGACATAGGGTCTCCACTCCCTAGTCTCTTTTCAACATAGGGTCTCCACTCCCTAGTTGATGTATCTTAGACATAGGGCTCCTCTCCGTACTCTCTTTCCATCCTAGGTTCTCCACTCCCTAGCTCATTTTATTTCAGACATATAGTCTCCACTCCCTAGTCCCTTTTCAAACATAGGGTCAGCACTCCCTAGTTGATGATGTTTCAGACATACGGTCTCCACTCCCTAGTCTCTTTTCCAACATGGGGTCTCCACTCCCTACTGTTTTACCAACAAAGAGCCTCCACTCCCTAGTCTTCTTTTCTAACATAGGGTCTCCACATCCTAGTTGATTTATTTTAGAAATAAGGTCTCCATTCCCTAGTCTTCTTTTCCAATATAGGGTCTCCATTTCCTAATTGATTTTATTTTTGACATAGGGTCTCCACCCCTAGTCTTCTTTTCCAACATAAGGTCTCCACTCCTTAGTTCATTTTATTTTAGAAATAGGGTCTCCACTCCCTAGTCTTCTTTGCCAATATATGGTCTCCACTTCCTAATTGATTTTATTTTTGACATAGGGTCTCCACTCCCTAGTCTTCTTTTCCCACATAGGATCTCCACTCCCTAGTTGATTTTATTTCAGACATAGGGTCTCCACTCCCTAGTCCCTTTTCCAACATAGGGTCTCCACCCCCTAGTTGATGATGTTTCAGACATAAGGTCTCCAGTCCCAAGTCTCTTTTCCAACATGAGGTCTCCACTTTCTAATCTTGTTTTCCAACATAGGGTCTCCACTCCGTAGATAATTTTATTTTAGACATAGGGTCTCCACTCCCTAGTCTTCTTTTCCAACATTAGGTCTCCACTCTCTAGTTGATTTTATTTCAGAAATAGGGTCTCCACTCCCTAGTCTTCTTTTCCAATATAGGGTTCCCATTTTCTAATTGATTTTATTTTTGACATATGGTCTCTACTCCCTTGTCTTGTTTTCCAACATAGGATCTCCACTCCCTAGTTGATTTTATTTCAAACATAGGGTCTCCACTCCCTAGTTGATGATGTTTCAGACATACGATCTCCTGCCGTAGTTTCTTTTCCAACATGGGGTCTCCACTCCCTAGTCTTCTTATCCAACATAAGGCCTCCACTCCCAAGTTGATTTTATTTTAGAAATAGGGTCTCCACTCCTTAGTCTTATTTTCCAATATAGGGTCTCCATTTCTTAATTGATTATATTTTTGACATAGGGTCTCCACTCCCTAGTTGATTTCTTTTTTGACATAAGGTCTCCACTGCCAAGTTGATTTTAGTTTAGACATAGCGTCTCCTTTCCCTAGTATTTTTTTCTAAGATAGGGTCTCCACTTTCTAGTTGATATAATTTTGGACATATGGTCCCCACTCCCTAGTTTCTTTTCTGACATATGGTCTCCACTCCCTTGTTGATTTTAATTGAGACGTAGGGTCTCAACTCCCTAGTCTATTTATGAACATAAGGTCTCCACTCCCTAGTTGATGATGGTTTAGACATACAATCTCCACTCCCTAGTCTCTTTTCCAACACCGGTTCTCCACTTCCTAGATTATTATGTTTAATAAATAGGGTCTCCACTCCCTAGTCATTTTTCCAACATAGGGTCTCCACTCCCTAGTCTCTTTTCCATCACCAGCTCTCCACTTCCTAGATTATGATGTTTCATACATAGGGTCACCACTCCCTAATCTCTTTTTCCAACATAGCGACTCTATTCGCTAGTTGATTTTATTTTGGACATAGGGTTTCCACTCCCTAGTTGATTTTATTTTAGACATAGGGTCTCCACTCCCTAGTCTTGTTTTCCAACATAGGGTATTCACTCTCTAGTTGATTTATCTTAGATATAGGGTCTCCTCACCCTTGTCTCTTTTTCCAACATAGGGTCTCCACTACTTAGTTGACTTCATTTTAAATATAGGGTCTCCACTCCATAGTCTTCTTTACCAACATAGGGTCTCCATTCCCTAGTTGATTTTATTTTTAACATAAGGTCTCCACTCCCAAGTTAATATTAGTTTAGACATAAGGTTTCCTTTCCCTAGTCTTCTTTTCCAAGATAGGTTCGCCACTCCCTTGTTGATATAATTTTGGACATATGGTCCCCACTACCTAGTTTCTTTTCCAACATATGGTCTCCACTCCCTTGTTGATTTTAATTGAGACAGAGGGTCTCAACTCCCTTGTCTATTTTCCACTATAGGGTCTACACTCCCTAGTTGATGATGTTTTAGACATACGGTCTCCACTCTCTAGTCTCTTTTCCAACACCGGTTCTCCACTTCCTAGATGATGATGTTTCATACATAGGGTCTCCACCCCCTAGTATTTTTTCCAACATAGGGTCTTCACTCCCTAGTTAATGATGTTTTAGACATACGGTCTCCACTCCCTAGTCTCTTTTCCAACACCGGCTCTCCACTTTTTAGATTATGATGTTTCATACATAGTGTTTCCACTCCCTAATCTTTTTTTCCAACATAGGGACTCTACTCCCTAGTTGATTTTATTTTGGATATAGGATTTCCACTCCCTAGTTGATTTTCTTTTAAACATAGGGTCTCCCCTCCCTAGTCTTGTTTTCCAACATAGGGTATTCACTCTCTAGTAGATTTATCTTAGATATAGGGTCTCCCTACCCTAGTCTCTTTTTCCAACATAGGGTCTCCACTCCTTAGTTGACTTCATTTTAGATATAGGGTCTCCACTCTCTAGTCTTCTTTTCCAACATAGGGTCTCCACTCCCTATATGATTTTATTTTAGACATTGGGTCTCCACTTCCTAGTTGATTTTATTTTAGACGTAGGGTCTCAACTCCCTAGTCTCTTTCCAACATAGGTTCTCCACTTCTAGTTGATGTATCTTTGACATAGGGCTCAGCTCCGTACTCTCTTTCCAACATAGGATCTCCACACCCTAGTTGATTTTATTTCAGACAAAGGGTCTCCACTCCCTAGTCCCTTTTCCAACATAGGGACTCCACTCCCTAGTTGATGATATTTCAGACATATGGTCTCCACTTCCTAGTCTCTTTTCCAACATGGGGTCTCCGCTCCCTACTGTATTTCCAACTAAGGTTCTCTACTCCCTAGTCTTCTTTCCCAACATAGGGTCTCCACTCCGTAGATGATTTTATTTTAGAAATAGGGTCTCCACTCCCTAGTTGATTTTATTTTAGAAATAGGGTCTCCACTACCTAGTCTTCTTTTCTAATATAGGGTCTCCATTTCCTAATTGATTTTATTTTAGAAATAGGGTCTCCACTCTCTAGTCTTCTTTTCCAACATAGGGTCTCCACTCCCTAGTTGATTTTATTTTTGAATTTGGGTCTCCACTCCCTAGTCTTCTTTACCAATATAGGGTCTCCATTTCTAATTGATTTTTTTTTGACATAGGGTCTCCACTCCCTAGTCTCTTTCCAACATAGGGTCTCCACTCCTAGTTGATGTATCTTAGAGATAGGGCTCCACTCCGTACTCTCTTTCCCACATATGATCTCCACTCTCTAGTTGATTTTACTTCAGACATAGGGTCACCACTCCCTAGTCCCTTTTCCAATATAGGGTCTCCACTCCCTAGTGGATGATGTTTCAGACATACGGTCACCACTCTTTAGTCTCTTTTCCGACATAGGGTCTCCACTCCCTTCTTTATTTCAAACAAAGGGTCTCCACTCCCTAGTCTTCTTTTCCAACATAGGGTCTCCATTTCCTAATTGATTTAATTTTTTACATAGGGTCTCCACTCCCTTGTCTTCTTTTCCAACATAGGGACTCCACTCCCTAGTTGATTTTATTTTAGAATTAGGGTCTCCACTCCCTAGTTTTCTTTTCCAATATAGGGTCTCCATTTCCTAATTGATTTTATTTTAGACATAGGGCCTCCATTCCCTAGTCTTCTTTTCCAACATAGGGTCTCCACTCCCTAATTGATTTTATTTTTCACATAAGGTCTTCACTCCCAAGTTGATTTTAGTTTAGACATAGGGTCTTCTTTCCCTAGTCTTCTTTTCCAAGATAAATTTTCCACTCCCTAGTTGATATAATTTTTTACATATGGTCCCCACTCACTAGTCTCTTTTCCAACATATGGTCTCCACTCCCTTGTTGATTTTAATTGAGACATATCGTCTCAACTCCCTAGTCAATTTTCCAACATAGGGTCTCCACTTCCTAGTTGATTTTATTTCAGAAATAGGGTTTGCACTCCCTAGTCTTCTTTTCCAATATAGGGTTCCCGTTTCCTAATTGATTTTATTTTTGACATATGGTCTCCACTCCCTAGTCTTGTATTCAAACATAGGATCTCCACTCCCTAGTTGATTTTATTTCGAATATAGGGTCTCCACTCCCTAGTTGATGATGTTTCTGACATACGATCTCCACTCCGTAGTTTCTTTTCCAACATGGGATCTCCACTCCCTACTGCATTTCCAACCAAGGGTCTCCACTCCCTAGTCTTCTTTTCCAACATAGGGCCTTCACTCCCTAGTTGATTTTATTTTAGAAATAGAGTCTCCACTCCTTAATATTCTTTTCCAATATAGGGTCTCCATTTCCTAATTGATTATATTGTTGACATAGGGTCTCCACTCCCTAGTCTTCTTTTCCAACATAGGGTCTCTACTCCCTAGTTGATTTTTTTTTTGACATAAGGTCTCTACTCCCAAGTTGATTTTAGTTTAGACATAGTGCATAGTGTCTCCTTTCCCTATTTTTTTTTTCCAAGATAGGGTCTCCACTTTCTAGTTGATATAATTTTGGACATATGGTCCCCACTCCCTAGTTTCTTTTATAACATACAGTCTCCACTCCCTTGTTGATTTTAATTGAGACGTAGGGCCTCAACTCCCTAGTCTATTTATCAACATAAGGTCTCCATTCCCTATTTGATGATGTTTTAGACATACAGTCTCCACTCCCTAGTCTCTTTTGCAACTCCGGTTCTCCACTTCCTAGATTATGATGTTTCATAAATAGGGTCTCCACTCCCTAGTCGTTTTTCCAACATAGGGTCTCCACTCCCAAGTCTCTTTTCCAACACCGGCTCTCCACTTCCTAGATTATGATGTTTCATACATAGGGTCTCCACTCCCTAATCTCTTTTTCCAACATAGGAACTCCATTCGCTAGTTGATTTTATTTTGGACATAGGGTTTCTACTCCCTAGTTGATTTTATTTTAGACATAGGGTCTCCACTCCCTAGTCTTGTTTTCCAACATAGGGTATGCACTCTCTAGTTGATTTATCTTAGATATAGGGTCTCCTCACCCTAGTCTCTTTTTCCAACATAGGGTCTCCACTACTTAGTTGACTTCATTTTAAATAAAGGGTCTCCACTCCATAGTCTTCTTTACCAACATAGGGTCTCCACTCCCTAGTTGATTTTATTTTTGACATAAGGTCTCCACAACCAAGTTGATTTTAGTTTAGACATAGGGTCTCCTTTCCCTAGTCTTCTTTTCCAAGATAGGGTCTCCACTCCCTTGTTGATATAATTTTGGACATATGGTCCCCACTTCCTAGTTTCTTTTCCAACATATGGTCTCCACTTCCTTGTTGATTTTAATTGAGACATAGGGTCTCCACTCCCTAGTCTATTTTCCAATATAGGGTCTCCACTCCCTAGTTGATGATGTTTTAGACATACGGTCTCCACTCCCTAGTCGCTTTTCCAACATGGGGTCTCCACTCCCTACTGTATATCCAACACAAGGTCTCCACTCCCTAGTCTTCTTTTCCAACATAGGGTTACCACTCCCTAGTCGATTTTATTTTTGACATAAGGTCTCCACTCCCAAGGTTATTTTAGTTTAGACAGAGGGTCTCCTTTCCCTAGTCTTATTTTCCAAGATAGGTTCTCCACTCCCTAGTTGATATAATTTTGGACATATGGTCCACACTCCCTAGTTTCTTTCCCAACATATGGTCTCCACTCCCTTGTTGATTTTAATTGAGACATAGGGTCTCAACTCTCTAGTCTATTTTCCACTATAGGGTCTCCACTCCCTAGTTGATGATGTTTTAGACATACGGTCTCCACTCTCTAGTCTCTTTTCCAACACCGGTTCTCCACTTCCTAGATTATGATGTTTCATACATACGGTCTCCACTCCCTAGTATTTTTTCCAACATAGGGTCTCCACTCCCTAGTTGATGATGTTTTAGACATACGGTCTCCACTCCCTAGTCTCTTTTCCAACACCGGCTCTCCACTTTTTAGATTATGATGTTTCATACATACTGTTTCCACTCCCTAATCTTTTTTTCCAACATAGGGACTCTACTCCCTAGTTGATTTTATTTTGGACATAGGATTTCCACTCCCTAGTTGATTTTATTTTAGACATAGGGTCTCCACTCCCTAGTCTTGTTTTCCAACACAGGGTATTCACTCTCTAGTTCATTTATCTTAGAAATAGGGTCTCCTCACCCTAGTCTTTTTTTCTAACATAGGGTCTCCACTCCTTAGTTGACTTCATTTTAGATATAGGGTCTCCACTCCCTAGTCTTCTTTTCCAACATAGGGTCTCCACTCCCTAGATGATTTTCTTTTAGACATTGGGTCTGTACTTCCTAGTTGATTTTATTTTAGACGTAGGGTCTCCACTCCCTAGTCTCTTTCCAACATAGGGTCTCCACTCCTAGTTGATGTATCTTAGACATAGGGCTCCACTCCGTACTCTCTTTCCAACATAGGATTTCCACTCCCTAGTTGATTTTATTTCAGATATAGGGGCTCCACTCCCTAGTCCCTTTTCCAACATAGGCTCTCCACTCCCTAGTTGATGATGTTTCAGACATATTGTCTCCACTCCCTAGTCTCTTTTCCAATATGGGGTCTCCACTCCCTACTGTATTTCCAACAAAGGTTCTCCACTCCCTAGTCTTCTTTCCCAACATAGGGTCTCCACTCCATAGATGATTTTATTTTAGAAATAGGGTCTCCACTCCCTAGTCTTCATTTCCAACATAGGGTCTCCATTCCCTAGTTGATTTTATTTTAGAAATAGGGTCTCCACTACCTAGTAGTCTTCTTTTCCAATATAGGGTCTCCATTTCCTAATTGATTTTATTTTAGAAATAGGGTCTCCACTCTCTAGTCTTCTTTTCCAACATAGGGTCTCCACTCCCTAGTTGATTTTATTTTAGAAATAGGGTCTCAACTCCCTAGTCTTCTTTTCTAATATAGGGTCTCCATTTCCTAATTGATTTTATTTTTTACATAGGGTCTCCACTCCCTAGTATTTTTCCAACATAGGGTCTCCACTCCTAGTTGATGTATCTTAGAGAAAGGGGCTCCACTCCGTACTTTCTTTCCAACATAGGGTCTCCACTTCCTAGTCTTCTTTTCCAACATAGGGTCTCCAGTCCCTAGTTGATTTTATTTTAGAAATGGGGTCTCCACTACCTAGTCTTCTTTTCCAATATAGGGTCTCCATTTCCTCATTGATTTTATTTTAGAAATAGGGTGTCCACTCTCTAGTCTTCTTTTCCATCATAGGGTCTCCACTCCCTAGTTGATTTTATTTTAGAAATAGGGTCTCCACTCCCTAGACTTCTTTTCCAATATAGGGTCTCCATTTCCTAATTGATTTTATTTTTGACATTGGGTCTCCACTACCTAGTCTCTTTCCAACATAGGGTCTCCACTCCTAGTTGATGTATCTTAGAGATAGGGCTCCACTCCGTACTCTCTTTCCAACATAGGATCTCCACTCCCTAGTTGATTTTATTTCAGACATAGGGTCTCCACTCCCTAGTCCCTTTTCTAACATAGGGTCTCCAGTCCCTAGTTGATGATGTTTCAGACATACGGTTTCCACTCTTTAGTCTCTTTTTCAACATGGGGTCTCCACTCTCTTCTGTATTTCAAACAAAGGGTCTCCACTCTCTAGTCTTCTTTTCCAACATACGGTCTCCATTTCCTAATTAATTTAATTTTTGACATAGTGTTTCCACTCTCTTGTCTTCTTTTCCAACATAGGGTCTCTACTCCCTATTTGATTTTATTTTAGAATTAGGGTCTCCACTCCCTAGTCTTCTTTTCCAATATAGGGTCTCCATTTCCTAATTGATTTTATTTTGACATAGGGTCTCCATTCCTTAGTCTTCTTTTCCAACATAGAGTCTCCACTCCCTATTTGATTTTATTTTTGACATAAGGTCCTCACTCCCAAGTTGATTTTAGTTTAGACATAGGGTCTTCTTTCCCTAGTCTTCTTTTCCAAGATAAGTCTCCACTCCCTAGTTGATATGATTTTTGACATATGGTCCCCACTCACTAGTTTCTTTTCCAACATATGGTCTCCACTCCTTTGTTGATTTTAATTGAGACATAGGGTCACCACTCCCTAGTCTCTTTCCAACATAGGGTCTCCACTCCTAGTTGATGCATCTTAGACATAGGGCTCCACTTCGTACTCTCTTTCCAACATAGGATCTCCACTCCCTAGTTGATTTTATTTCAGACATAGGGTCTCCACTCCCTAGTCCCTTTTCTAACAGAGGGTCTCCACTCTCTAGTTGATGATGTTTCAGACATACACTCTCCACTCCCTAGTCTCTTTTCCAACATGGGGTCTCCACTCCCTACTGTATTTCCAACAAAGGGTCTCGACTTCCTAGTCTTCTTTTCCAACATAGGGTCTCCACTCCTGGTTGATGTATCTTTGACATAGGGCTCCACTCCGTACTCTCTTTCCAACATAGGATCTCCACTCCCTAGTTGATTTTATTTCAGACATAGGGTCTCCACTCCCTAGTACCTTTTCCAACATAGGGTCTCCACTCCTAGTTGATGTATCTTAGAGATAGGGCTCCACTCCGTACTCTCTTTCTAATATAGGATCTCCACTCCGTAGTTGATTTTATTTCAGACATAGGGTCACCACTCCCTAGTCCCTTTTCCAATATAGGGTCTCCACTCCCTAGTGGATAATGTCTCACACATACGGTTTCCACTCTTTAGTCTCTTTTCCAACATGGGGTATCCACTCCCTTCTGTATTTCAAACAAAGGGTCTCCACTCCCTAGTCTTCTTTTCCAACATACGGTCTCCATTTCCTAATTGATTTAATTTTTTACATAGGGTCTCCACTCTCTTGTCTTCTTTTCCAACATAGGGTCTCCACTCTCTAATTGATTTTATTTTAGAATTAGGGTCTCCACTCCCTATTCTTCTTTTCCAACACCGGCTCTCCACTTTTTAGATTATGATGTTTCATACATACTGTTTCCATTCCCTAATCTTTTTTTCCAACATAGGGACTCTACTCCCTAGTTGATTTTATTTTGGACATAGGATTTCCACTCCCTAGTTGATTTTATTTTTGACATAAGGTCTTCACTCCCAAGTTGATTTTAGTTTAGACATAGGGTCTCCTTTCCCTAGTCTTCTTTTCCAAGATAAAGTCTCCACTCCCTAGTTGATATAATTTTTGACATACGGCCCCCACTCACTAGTTTCTTTTCCAACATATGGTTTCCACTTCCTGTTTGATTTTATTTTAGACATAGGGTCACTACTCCCTAGTCTTTTTCCAACATAGGGTCTCCACTCCTAGTTGATGCATCTTAGACATAAGGCTCCACTTCGTACTCTCTTTCCAACATAGGATCTCCACTCCCTAGTTGATTTTATTTCAGACATAGGGTCTCCACTCCCTAGTCCCTTTTCCAACATAGGGTCTCCACTTCCTAGTTGATGATGTTTCAGACATACGGTCTCCACTCCCTAGTCCCTTTTCCAACATGGGGTCACCACTCCCTACTGTATTTCCAACAAAGGTTCTCCACTCCCTAGTCTTCTTTTCCAACATAGGGTCTCCACTCCCTATTCTATTTCCAACAAAAGGTCTCGACTTCCTAGTCTTCTTTTCCAACATAAGGTCTCCACTCCTAGTTGACGTATCTTTGACATAGGGCTCCACTCCGTACTCTCTTTCCAACATAGGATCTCCACTCCCTAGTTGATTTTATTTCAGACATAGGGTCTCCACTCCCTAGTACCTTTTCCAACATAGGGTCTCCACTCCCTAGTTGATGATGTTTCAGACATATGGTCTCCACTCCCTAGTCTCTTTTCCAACATGGGATCTCCACTCCCTACTGTATTTCCAACAAAGGTTCTCCACTCCCTAGTCTTCTTTTCCAACATAGGATCTCCACTCCCTAGTTAATTTTATTTTAGAATTAGGGTCTCCACTCCCTTGTTTTCTTTTCCAATATAGGGTCTCCATTTCCTAATTGATTTTATTTTTGACATAGGGTCTCCATTCCCTAGTCTTCTTTTCCAACATAGGGTCTCCACTCCCTAATTGATTTTATTTTTGACATAAGGTCTTCACTCCCAAGTTGATTTTAGTTTAGACATAGGGTCTTCTTTCCCTAGTCTTCTTTTCCAAGATAAATTTTCCACTCCCTAGTTGATATAATTTTTGACATATGGTCCCCACTCACTAGTTTCTTTTCCAACATATGGTCTCGACTCCCTTGTTGATTTTAATTGAGACAAATCGTCTCAACTCCCTAGTCAATTTTCCAACATAGCGTCTTCAATTCCTAGTTGATTTTATTTCAGAAATAGGGTCCTCACTCCCTAGTCTTCTTTTCCAATATAGGGTTCCCGTTTCCTAATTGATTTTATTTTTGACATATGGTCTCCACTCCCTAGTCTTGTTTTCAAACATAGGATCTCCACTCTCTAGTTGATTTTATTTCGAATATAGGGTCTCCACTACCTAGTTGATGATGTTTCAGACATACGATCTCCACTCCGTAATTTCTTTTCCAACATGGGGTCTCCACTCCCTACTGCATTTCCAACAAAGGGTCTCCACTCCCTAGTCTTCTTTTCCAACATAGGGCCTCCACTCCCTAGTTGATTTTATTTTAGAAATAGGGTCTCCACTCCTTAATCTTCTTTTCCAATATAGGGTCTCCATTATCTAATTGATTATATTGTTGACATAGGGTCTCCATTCCCTAGTCTTCTTTTCCAACATAGGGTCTCCACTCCCTAGTTGATTTTAGTTTAGACATAATGCATAGTGTCTCCTTTCCCTAGTCTTTTTTTCCAAGATAGGGTCTTCACTTTCTAGTTGATATAATTTTGGACATATGGTCCCCACTCCCTAGTTTCTTTTCTGACATACGGTCTCCACTCCCTTGTTGATTTTAATTGAGACGTAGGGTCTCAACTCCCTAGTCTATTTATCAACATAAGGTCTCCATTCCCTAGTTGATGATGTTTTAGACATACAGTCTCCACTCCCTAGTCTCTTTTCCAACACCGGTTCTCAATTTCCTAGATTATGATGTTTCATAAATAGGGTCTCCACCCTCAAGTCTCTTTTCCAATACCGGCTCTCCACTTCCTAGATTATGATGTTTCATACATAGGGTCTCCACTCCCTAATCTCTTTTTCCAACATAGGGACTCCATTCGCTAGTTGATTTTATTTTGGACATAGGGTTTCTACTCCCTAGTTGATTTTATTTTAGACATAGGGTCTCCACTCCGTAGTCTTGTTTTCCAACATAGGGTATTCACTCTCTAGTTGATTTATCTTAGATATAGGGTCTCCTCACCCTAGTCTCTTTTTCCAACATAGGGTCTCCACTACTTAGTTGACTTCATTTTAAATATAGGGTCTCCACTCCATAGTCTTCTTTACCAACATAGGGTCTCCACTCCCTAGTTGATTTTATTTTTGACATAAGGTCTCCACTCCCAAGTTGATATTAGTTTAGACATAGGGTCTCCTTTCCCTAGTCTTCTTTTCCAAGATAGGGTCTCCACTCCCTTGTTGATATAATTTTGGACATATGGTCCCCACTTCCTAGTTTCTTTTCTAACATATGGTCTCCACTTCCTTGTTGATTTTAACTGAGACATAGGGTCTCCACTCCCTAGTCTATTTTCCAATATAGGGTCTCCACTCCCTAGTTGATGATGTTTTTAGACATACGGTCTCCACTCCCTAGTCGCTTTTCCAACATGGGGTCTCCACTCCCTATTGTATATCCAACACAAGGTCTCCACTCCCTAGTCTTCTTTTCCAACATAGGGTCTCCACTCCCTAGTCGATTTTATTTTTGACATAAGGTCTCCACTCCCAAGTTGATTTTAGTTTAGACATAGGGTCTCCTTTCCCTAGTCTTCTTTTCCAAGATAGGTTCTCCACTCCCTAGTTGATATAATTTTGGACATATGGTCCACACTCCCTAGTTTCTTTCCCAACATATGGTCTCCACTCCCTTGTTGATTTTAATTGAGACATCGGGTCTCAACTCACTAGTCTATTTTTCACTATAGGGTCTCCACTCCCTAGTTGATGATGTTTTAGACATACGGTCTCCACTCTCTAGTCTCTTTTCCAACACCGGTTCTCCACTTCCTAGATTATGATGTTTCATACATAGGGTCTCCACTCCCTACTATTTTTTCCAACATAGGGCCTCCACTCCCTAGTTGATGATGTTTTAGACATATGGCCTCCACTCCTTAGTCTCTTTCCAACACCGCCTCTCCACTTTTTAGATTATGATGTTTCATACATACGGTTTTCACTCCCTAATCTTTTTTTCCAACATAGGGACTCTACTCCCTAGTTGATTTTATTTTGGACATAGGATTTCTACTCTCTAGTTGATTTTATTTTAGACATAGGGTCTCCACTCCCTAGTCTTGTTTTCCAACATAGGGTATTCACTCTCTAGTTGATTTATCTTAGATATAGGGTCTCCTCACCCTAGTCTCTTTTTCCAACATAGGGTCTGCACTACTTAGTTGACTTCATTTTGAATATAGGGTCTCCACTCCATAGTCTTCTTTACCAACATAGGGTCTCCACTCCCTAGTTGATTTTATTTTTGACATAAGGTCTCCACTCCCAAGTTGATTTTAGTTTAGACATAGGGTCTCCTTTCCCTAGTCTTCTTTTCCAAGATAGGGTCTCCACTCCCTAGTTGATATAATTTTGGACATATGGTCCACACTCCCTAGTTTCTTTCCCAACATATGGTCTCCACTCCCTTGTTGATTTTAATTGAGACATCGGGTCTCAACTCTCTAGTCTATTTTTCACTATAGGGTCTCCACTCCCTAGTTGATGATGTTTTAGACATACGGTCTCCACTCTCTAGTCTCTTTTCCAACACCGGTTCTCCACTTCCTAGATTATGATGTTTCATACATAGGGTCTCCACTCCCTACTATTTTTTCCAACATAGGGTCTCCACTCCCTAGTTGATGATGTTTTTGACATACGGCCTCCACTCCCTAGTCTCTTTCCAACACCGGCTCTCCACTTTTTAGATTATGATGTTTCATACATATGGTTTTCACTCCCTAATCTTTTTTTCCAACATAGAGACTCTACTCCCTAGTTGATTTTATTTTGGACATAGGATTTCTACTCTCTAGTTGATTTTATTTTAGACATAGGGTCTCCACTCCCTAGTCTTGTTTTCTAACATAGGGTATTCACTGTCTAGTTCATTTATCTTTGATATAGGGTCTCCTCACCCTAGTCTCTTTTTCCAACATAGGGTCTCCACTCCTTAGTTGACTTCAGTTTAGATATAGGGTCTCCACTCCCTAGTCTTCTTTTCCAACATAGGGTCTCCACTCCCTAGATGATTTTATTTTTGACATTGGGTCTCTACTTCCTAGTTGATTTTATTTTAGACGTAGGGTCTCCACTACCTAGTCTCTATTCCGACATGGGGTCTCCACTCCCTAGTCTCCGTTTACAATATAGGGTCTCTACTCCCTAGTTGGTGTTATTTTAGGCATAGGTTCTCCACTCCCTAGTCTCCTTTTCCAGCATAGGGTCTCCATTCTCTAGTTGATGTTAATTTAGACATAGGGTCTTCACTCCCTAGTCTTTGTTTCCAACATAGGGTCTCTACTCCCTAGTTGATATTATATTAGACATAGCGTCTCCACTCCCTAGTCTATTTTCCAACATAGTGCCTTCGATGTTATATTAGACATATGGTGTCCACTCCCTACTCTCTTTTCCAACATAGGGTCTGTGATGTTATATTAGACATAGGGTCTACACTCACTAGTCTCTTTTCCAAATTAGGGTCTCAAATCCCTAGCTAATATTATTTTAGACCTAGGGTTTCCACTCCCTAGTCTCATTTTACAACATAGGGTCACTACTCCCTAGTTGATGTTATTTTTGACATTGGGTCTCCACACCCTAGTTTTTGTTATTTTAGACATAGGCTCTCCAGTCCCTAGTTGATGTTATATTAGAGATAGGGTCTCCGCTCCCTAGTCACTTTTTCTACATAGGGTCTCTACTCCCAAGTTGATGTTATTTTATACGTATGGTCTCCGCTCCTAAGTCTCCTTTTTCAACATAGGGTCTCCATTTCATAGTTTATGCTATTTTAGACATAGGATCTTCACTCACTAGCCTTCATTTCCAACATAGGGTCTCCACTCCCTAGTCTCCTTTTCCAACATAGGGTCTCCATTCCCTAGTTGATTTTATTTTAGACATAGGGTCTTCAGTCCCTAGTCTTCGTTTCCAACATAG
>MCJB01003226.1:6077-22275 GCA_002018475.1 Nicotiana obtusifolia
TTTTTTTTTTTTTTTTTTGAAAAACGAAATTAAGGAATTAGAACCTAAAACTAAGGCACGAAGAATAGGATTGGGATTGTAGAAACAAACCCTTTCCAAGCTCTGATACCAACGGATGCAATATAAAATGCGGAAATAAGAAAACAAAAGATAGCAGTAAGACGCTCAATGAACTATCAAGACAACAAGTAGGAACTAGTCTACTTACCTCCGTGACTTCATCAAGAAGGTAAGTAGACTAGTTCCTACTTGTTGTCTTGATAGTTCATTGAGCGTCTTACTTCTATCTTTTGTTTTCTTATTTCCGCATTTTATATTGCATCATCGGAGTCCCATCGGGCTCCTCTTATCCTGTTAGAACTTATGACCGACCTCTAAGGGATAACTATCGAGAATCAAAGTTGAACCGAGATAGACACCAGCCATACCCAGGAGATCGAAGAGTCATCCCGAGGGGACACAGATCCCCGAGACAGGAAAGTAGGAACGATTCCAACCAGAGGAACCGAAGGCCGTTGCCGAAAATTAACTTTGAAAGAACCGGTAACCATCGAGAAGCACCTCGATTGTCCGAGTATAATTTTAATGTCGATTCGGCGACTCTTGTATCAGCCATCGGTCAATTTTAATGTCGATTCGGCGACTCTTGTATCAGCCATCGGTCGCATTAAAGGCACCAAATGGCCAAGGCCGTTGCAAACGGACCCTGCCAAGAGAGATCCCAACCTCATATGTAAATATCATGGCACGCATGGACACATAACAGAAGATTGTTGGCAGCTGAGAGAGGAAGTAGCTCGGTTGCTCGAAAACAGGCACCTTTGGAAGTTCTTAAGCGATCGAGCCAAAAACCACTACGAAAATAGAAACAGACCAGCAAGTCAAGAAGAGCCGCAGCACACAATTAACATGATAATCGGGGGAGCAGATGCGCCCCAAGTACCGGTGTTGAAACGCACTAAAATATCTATTACTCGAGAAAAACGTACTCGGGACTACGAAGCAGAAGGGACTTTGTGTTTCAGCGACAGGGATATCAAAGGGCTTACACAACCTCATAATGATGCATTGGTGATATCAATGCTAGTACACAACATCCGAGTGAAACGTATACTTATCGATCCCGGGAGCTCGGCCAACATAGTTCGATCTTGGGTTATTGAACAACTGGGGCTGTCAAACCAGATTATCTCCGAGGTTCGGGTCCTCAACGGCTTTAACATGGCTTCAGAAACAACCAAGGGTGAAATAACACTAATGGTGAATATCGCAGGAACTACCAAGGCAACAAATTTTTGCGTGATTGAAGGCGATATGAGATATAACGCCTTGCTCGGAAGGCCTTGGATACACGACGTCAAAGCCGTACCTTTAACATTACATCAAATGCTGAAGTTTCCATCGGCTGAGGGGGTCGTCACCGTATATGGAGAACAACATGCTGCAAGGGAAATGTTCGCAGTGGAAGAGGCGGCGTCAAAACCTACCGTTCCTCCCCAGAAGGCCAAATAGCAATCAGAGAGGCCACCTTCAACAAACGGGGGTGAACAGGATCAGCTTAACGCCGATAGTTACGGGATACCCCGATCATTTATTGCTCCAGATGAGTCTGACGCAACCAAATCAACAATTGAAGAGCTCGAACAAATCTCAATCTGCAGCGAAGCACCCGATCGAAAGGTATACCTGGGCTCGGGCTTAAACTCCGAGCTCAGGGCCAAACTAATTACTTTCCTTTCAGCTAATGAAAATTCCTTTGCTTCGTCCCATTTAGACATGACAGACATACCGCCGGAAATAGCAACGTACAAGCTGAGCGTCGATCCGAAGTTCTGGCCGATCAAACAAAAGAGGAGACCTCAGTCCGAAGCTAAACAGGCCTTCATCAAAGGCGAGGTAAATAAACTCTTAAATATAGGGTCCATTCGGGAGGTTAAGTACCCATAATGGTTAGCTAACGTAGTTGTCGTCCCTAAAAAGGGAAACAAACTTAGGATGTGTATAGACTATAAAGACCTAAATAAAGCATGCCCCAAGGACTCTTTCCCCTTGCCCAACATCGATTGCATGATCGATGCGACCGCCGGCCACGAGACTCTTAGTTTTCTCGACGCCTACTCTGGGTATAACCAGATACAAATGGATAAGGATGACCAAGAAAAAACATCCTTCATCACCAAGTATGGCAGCTATTGCTATACTGTGATGCCTTTCGGGCTTAAAAATGCAGGGGCGACATACCAATGCCTAGTAAATAAAATGTTCGAAAAATAACTAGGTAAAACAATGGAAGTTTATATCAATGACACGTTGGTTAAGTCCCTGCAAGCAGAGGACCATTTAAGTCATTTGCAGGAAACGTTTGACATTCTGAAGAAATACAACATGAAGTTGAATCCGGAGAAATGCGCATTCAGTGTAGGCTCAGGGAAGTTTCTTGGCTTTATGGTCTCAAATCGGGGAATAGAAATCAACCCCGATAAAATTAAGGCCATCGAGGACAAAATGGTCATCGACAGCGTCAAGGCCGTGCAGAAATTGACTGGCCGGATAGCAGCATTGGGCCGGTTCATATCGAGATCATCGGACAAGAGTCATCGGTTCTTCAATTTGCTAAAGAAGAAGAACGAATTCACGTGGGGGCCGGAATGCCAACATGCATTGGAGGAACTAAAAAGGTATCTTTCTAGCCCTCCTTTACTACACACACCGAAAGCAGGCGAGCAGTTATACCTTTACCTCGCCGTATCGGAGATAGCAGTAAGCGGGGTTCTGGTCTGAGAAGAACAAGGTACACAATTTCCCATTTACTACGTCAGTAGAACATTAGGAGAAGCCGAAACCAGGTACCCACACTTAGAAAAACTAGCACTCGCCTTATTGAGTGCCTCTAGAAAATTGAAATCGTACTTTCAGTGTCACCCGATATGCGTGATGACAACTTACCCACTTAGAAATATTATGCACAAACCTAAGTTGTCAGGTCGATTGGCTAAATGGGCCATCGAAATTAGTGGGTATGATATCGAGTATCGACCTCGAACCTCGATAAAGTCTCAGGTACTGGCCGATTTTGTCGCCGATTTTACAACGTCGCTCATCCCCGAAGTCGAGAAAGAACTCATGATTAAATAGGGGACTCCTTCGGGAGTGTGGACTTTGTTCGCAGACGGTGCCTCAAATTCAAAAGGGTCGGGGTTAGGTATCGTACTTAAACCCCCGACCGGGAATACGATTAGACAGTCTATTAAGACTATAAAACTGACTAACAATGAGGCCGAGTATGAGGCTATGATTGCAGGTCTAGAATTGGCCAAAAACCTGGGAGCGGAAGTAATCAAGGCCAAGTGCGATTCCCTCCTTGTTGTCAACCAAGTAAACTGAACGTTCGAAGTCAGGGAAGGGCGTATGCAAAGGTATGTGGATAAACTTTAGGTTACATTACACAGGTTTAAGGAATGGACCCTACAACACATACCTCGAGAACAAAACAGCGAAGCTGATGCCCTCGCCAACTTAGGCTCGTCTGTCGAAGACGACGAAATCGACTCTGAAAAAGTCGTGCAGTTGTTAAGGTCGGTGGTGGAAGAAGGTCATGCTGAGGTCAACTCAACAAGCTTGACCTGGGACTGGAGAAATAAGTACGTGGAGTATCTTAGCTCGGGTAAACTACCATCCGATCCCAAAGAATCGAGAGCGTTGCGTGCAAAGGCGGCCCGATTTTGTTTGGCCGATGATGGAACATTGTACAGGAGGACATTCGGTGGCCCTCTCGCCATATGCCTTGGGCCTGGAGACACCGAGTACATTCTAAAAGAAATACACGAAGGAGCTTGCGGCAACAATTCCGATTCCGATTCGTTAGTTCAAAAAGTAATTCGGGCCGGCTATTACTGGAACAACATGGAGAAAGATGCAAAGGAGTTCGTACGCAAATGCAGTGGATGCCAAAGACATGAACCGATGATCCACCAGCCCGTAGAAGCCCTGCATTCGGTCATATCACCATGGCCATTTATGAAGTGGGGGATGGACGTTGTCGGTCCCCTCCCTCGAGCACTAGGTAAAGCTCAATTTATTCTTCTTATGACTGACTATTTTTTTAAGTGTGTGGAAGCACAGGCTTACGAAAAGATCAGGGAAAAAGAGGTGATTGACTTCATATGGGACCATATCATTTGCCGGTTTGGGATTCCCTCAGAAATCATGTGCGATAATGGCAAACAGTTCGTCGGCAGTAAAATAACCAAGTTCTTCGAAGATAACAAGATCAAGAGAATATTATTGTCGACTCCATATCACCCCAGTGGCAACGTTCAAGCAGAGTCGACCAACAAAACCATAATCCAAAACTTGAAGAAAAGGCTAGCCGATGCTAAAGGAAAAGGGAGGGAAATGCTGCCCGAAGTCTTATGGGCGTACCAAACGACCGAGAAAACCAGTACCAGGGCCACCCCGTTTTCCTTAGTATATGGCACCGAAGCATTGATACCGGTCGAGGTGGGCGAACCAAGCATCATGTTTCGACACGCAACCGAAGAGTCCAACCGAAAGGCTATGAATATTAGTCTGGAACTCGTAGATGAAAAAAGGGAAGCCGCTCTAGTCCGATTGGCAGCTCGGAAACAAAAAATTGAGAGGTACTACAATCGGAGAACTCGTCTCCGATACTTTAGCGCTGGGGACATAGTCCCCTTAGAAGAGTCACGCCCAATGCCCGAAACCCCAACGAAGGAAAATTGGGACCGAACTGGGAAGGTCCCTATACTGTATTAAAGGTCACCGGAAAGGGATCTTACAAGCTCGAGACTATGGATGGCAAGCAGCTGCCGAATAATTGAAATGTGAGCCACTTGAAGCGGTACTATTGTTAAGGTAATTTACTTCGTCTTTTTCCTTTTCATCTCGTTATTGGTACTGACGCATGCAGGACGGATCGATATCAAACAAGTAAGCACAAGGCATTAGGACTGAAAGCGCGCGTTGCACTCTTTTTCCCTTCGACCGGTTTTGTCCCAAATTGGGTTTTACGGCAAGGTTTTTAATGAGGCAACTATATGTCGTGCTAACATAGATCAGTCATTCATCAGAGTTCACTAATTTGGTGCTCAACCTTAAAGATGTTATCATTTGCTTGCCTCGATTCTAAGGGGACTATGTGAAGATCGCTAGGAACCGATGTAAGGGTCAAACGGTCAGTGGAACCGTGCCCAACTAGATCGATCTGCCCCCCTCCCCCCCCCTCCCGTCAAGCAAAGATGTACAAGCATATTAATATTAACAAAGTTTTTTTTTTGACACCAACATCGTGTTTCTAAGCCCAAGGGTTTCTTCGATTATCTTCGCATTATCAATAATTGACGTCGTCGAAATATGCATATCAGATTCGAAGGGGAATAAGACCTCAAAAGGCAAACCCCGAAATCAATTAAATAGGCTAAGGCCATGTTGAGCTAATAAAACTTAAAAGGGAAGTAAGACCGATTCAGACAACCCCAATTTATGAAAGGCTAAGGCCAAATTAAACTAAGATTCAGAGAAGATCGAAATCTGCCAAAGCGAGACCTCAATTCTCCTAATTAAGGCCAAGGCCGAATTAAATTGAAAGGAACCCAAATTTTGCTAAGGCATGGTTCCGATTAATTCATGGACTAAAAAGCATAGCTTAATGGTCGAGGGGTAGTGGGCAAAGCTCATTTAACCCATTCCAAATTTGCGATAAGGCTAAGGCCGAATGAATGTTAACCAATTCAGTTTAACGATTGGTCGAGGTTATTTCAAAGAACGGATTCTAGTCAGTCGATCCCAGCTAAGACAGGAAATGATGAAACATGGGAAACACGGAACAAAGCCAAGATAGAACAAAAGATGTTTATATATATGATGACGGAATTTCTATACATATTCGGGCTATAAAATATCAAAACGACATCATAACGGCATCAATATAACATTAGTCCGAGCCATCGTCATCCTCTTCAGGGAAAGCNCTTGCCTCGATTCCAAAGGGACTATATGAAGATCGCTAGGAACCAATGTAAGGGTCAAACGGTCAGTGGAACCGTGCCCGAATAGATCGATCTGCCCCCCTCCCCCCGTGTCAAGCAAAGATGTACAAGCATATTAATATTAACAAAGTTTTTTGACACCAACATTGTGTTTTTAAGCCCAAGGGCTTCTTCGGTTATCTTCGCATTATCAATAATTAACGTCGTCGAAATATGCATAACAGATTCGAAGGGGAATAAGACCTAAAAAGGCAAACCCCGAAATCAATTAAATAGGCCAAGGCCATGTTGAGCTAATAAAACTTAAAAGGGAAGTGAGACCGATTCAGGCAACCCCAATTTATGAAAGGCTAAGGCCAAACTAAACTATGATTCAGAGAAGATCGAAGTCTGCCAGAGTGAGACCTCAATTCTCCTAATTAAGGCCAAGGCCGAATTAAATTGACAAGGATCCAAATTTTGCTAAGGCGTGGTTCCGATTCATTCATGGACCAAAAAGCATAGCTTAATGGTCGAGGGGGAGTGGCCAAAGCTCATTTAACCCGTCCCGAATTTGCAATAGGGCTAAGGCCGAATGAATGTTAACCAATTCAGTTTAATGACTGGTCGAGGTTATCTCAAGGAACGGATTCTGGTCAGTCGATCCTAGCTAAGGCAGGAAATGACGAAGCATGGAAAACGCGGAACAAACCCAAGATAAAATAGAAGGTATATATATGATGATGGAATTCTTATACATATTCGGGCTACAAAATATCAAAACGACATCAAAATAACATCAGTTCGAGCCATCTTCATCCTCTTCATGGAAGGCTTGCTTCCTCATTTCGGCTTCGATCCTTGTTGCTTCAGCAATTTCGGAGGATAGATCGAAACCCCGGGCTTGGAGCTCCTCAAGAACGGAGAGGCGAGTCTGGCATTTAGTATATTCGACCAGCATCTTAGATTGCTCCTGGGCGACCTCGGCGTCAGCTCTATATTGAGCTATCAAGTCTTCAGCATCGGCCTTGCTAGTAGCAATCTCCGACTTCGCTTCTTGCAGCTGGTTGACCAGAACCACCTGATCTTGGGTAAGCGACTCAACTTGGTGCTGCTGAGATTCGTTGTTCTTGACCAAAACTCCGATCCTCTCCCGCGCCTCCGAGGCATGTTCTTCTAAGCGAGTTTGGAGAGCCTCTTTCTCCGAAGTCAGAGTCTCGACCGTGGCTTTCCACCCGCTTGCTTCAGCCTTAGCCTCATGCAGTTCAAATCGAAGCCGGTCTAACCGATTGGTCATTTGCCCCAGCTAGTCGACCTCTTTGCTGTGCTCCCTCCTTATGAAATCTAGCTCAGCTCAGAAGCTCGACATCTCGCTTTCGAGCCGCTGACGTTGAGCCCGTTCTTGTGTCATTCCTTCTTTGATTCGAAGGAACACTTCATGGTGAAGCACTGAAGACTGTAAGGTATTTAAGTTAAAACAGTCAGTGCAAACTTAGAGTTAAGATATTGGGCATAAGATAAAACGAGTAAAGAAGCATACCCTGTTTGATGCCTACTGAGCTTCATTGAACAAGCATGCCCAGTCCATTGCATTCATCGCGACCTGGTCCTCATCGGTCACCAAGTAGTGGAGATAGCTTGCCACGCCTACCGGCGCACCCAATATTCGGGCATCCTCGGGGACGGCGAATGTTATCACTCTCTTCCAATCGGGGTTCGAGCTCGGAGCAGGAAATTTATCGGTCAATTTGGTACCAACAGACACCCCGCTCGTCTCGGCCGGGGGACTCCTTCTTGGCACTTCAAGCCCAAAGGTATCAGCCGATGGCACCCCATCGAAGAATTCATCTAAGGCCCCAGCTGCAACCGGCCCTTTATTTGGTGTGCGCATTCTTGTACCTTGGGCACCACTCAGAGTTGCCTCTGAAAAAGAAGGTGAATGCACCATCTCCGGGATATCCGAGACCCCTTGTGTTGTTGCTCCTGTGTCGGCCCGACTCCCGGTCCTCGCTTCCGATTCGGGATCCTCTTCTCAGGGGATGCAAGCCTCATCCACCCTCGACTTGGGGGCTACCTGAGGGGGTTCATTGTTTTAAGTTTCGGGGCTCTTTTCCCCCTCGGAATCGTCGCTCACTTGAATGGTCGGGTCGGTGCTTGTGACCTTGCGAGCCCTCATCTTTTTCCTGCCTTTCTTCTTTTCAGGCTCAGCATGACCGGGAGCCTCTTTCCTCTTCTTTCCCCCCTCTTTCCCCGACACGGGGAGGGGGCGAGGAACTTCCCCTCCGGTGAGGTTCGATCTCAACTCAGCATCTTTCGAGAGACCTGCAAAACGAGTTTTCGAAGGTCAAGTAATGGCACCGGTTACCCAAAATAATATAAACAGACATTATTGAAGCTCACCATGATTCTTGGCCTCTCAAAGGCCTTTCGATATCTCCCGCCAGGCCCGTTCGGAGTAGGACCTTTGAGCCACAACTCTCCGGACCCACTCCTCTAAGTGTTGAATCGCGACCGGCGACTGGGAAATGGCTGCACCTCACAAGACATACCGGTTAAGCATTAGAAGGAAACAATAAGTGATTTTAAGTAAAGGGGCGCTTACGTTTCAAGTTCCACTTCTCAGGGAATGTCATGTCTTCAGCGGGGATCAGATCGGAGGTCCTTATTCGGACAGACCAGCTCATCCAGCCCCGGTCCCTATCTTTGTCGATGCTCGAGAACGGAGCCTTGCTGGCCCGGCGAGCAAGTTTTATCAGTCCCCCTCGGAACATCCGGGGACTGTATAATCGGAGTAAATGGTCGATAGTGAAAGGGTGCCCCCATTCGACCTTACTCACGAAGAAGCGGAAGAGATAGATTATACGCCACACGGAAGGATGGACCTGGCCCAGGGTAACGTTATATCTTCAAGAAAATTCGACGATTATAGGGTCCAGGGGTCCCAATGTAAATGGATAAGTATAGACGCTCAGATAGCCCTCCACATGAGTGGTAATAGATTCATTCGAGGAAGGGACTACCACGTCTTTGTCGGTCCATCAGCACTCTGCCTTTACCCTATCAAGATGTCTTTGGGTGATCAAGCTGATATACATCGAGACCGGCTCACCTCGGCCAGGCACTGAAGAAGGCTTCTCGACTTTGAAGTCGGAGCCTATGAAACACCCAACTGGTATAACGGCCTTCAAAGGAGGCTCCGCAGAGGGTTCTTCAGCGTGAACGGGCTCTACCTCCTCAACGGATTGAGCAGGTGAAGAATGTTGCTTCTGAGGAACGGATTTGGAAGTTTTAGCCATGGTGATTGAAGTAGCAGAAGTGAAAAGCAAAGAAGTCTAAGGAGCAAAAGAAATTTTGTGATGAGAAAATACAGAAAACTATAGGAAGTAGGTTGTAAAGCAGCGTAAAGATTGGAATACAAAGGGGAAGGGAAGTATTTATACTTTCCCAAAAAGCAGCGGTTCAGAGCACGATGCAAGGGAGCATTAAATGCTATGCACAGAAGTTGCAGGGTTTGGCAGTCAGACAAGACAGGCAATGATTTCCTTTGTCGACGGTCACGTACGTCACGGCGCTGCCGTCACGCACGAACGAAAGGTCTTCTAGGGTTGAGATTTGATGTTTTTAACTTCGTGTCGTGTTTAGAGAATGTGTTGATTATTTGACCGAAGGCTCGAAGAACGACGATTCATATCGTTTTTTGTCCTTACTCTCCAATAAACAAGGGGACTATATGTATTGGGTTGGGTATAATCGAGCGCACAAGGAAGGTCGGGTTCATGCTCAATGCAAGATCGAACTACTTCAAAACCAGGACCAGCGTTTCAGGAAGGAACGCCCGAAGTCGGGCACTACTAGGTTTGGAACTGAGGCGACCGAGATAAGGCAATCGACGCCGGTCAAGGAAGGTGCATCTCATGACAAAAGAATCAGTTCCGTATAATGGGAAGACCGGATATCTCGTGGGTTCCTGATATCTCGGTGGGAGTCGCGGCCTCAACCATCATAGACGTTGGGCCATTATTTCAGGGATATTCCATCCCATAATTAGAGCGATTTTTATCTTGTAATCAGGCTTTTACCATATGTGGGGCTCTTCCCTAACCTATAAGAGGGGCAGTTATCTTCATTGTAACACACAACATACACGACTGAAATATTGATTACTATTCCTATCTCTTATCAGAATTGTTTACTTCTTATTGTGTTTCATCCCATTACCGGCAATCTATTCAACTCCAACGGTTTGATCATTCTTCATTTACTTAAGTCAATCATCTGCCATTGTATTTTTCATTGTATTGAATTGTTTCACGTATCCTTAATGTCGCGAATAAATTCAATTGTTGCTCGAATTTTAGAGCAAACAGCTACCTTATCCATGATTTTTTTTTCCATCTTGCATCTAATGTTGCTGATCACGCTCAAATACCTGGAAGGAGATTTTTGCGTGTGATTCTTGAAGAGAAAGAATCCTTATTTATCCGGATTTTGAATTTTTGTATGCGCTTGGCTAGTTTTTATAAGTGTATGATTAATGACTAGAAATTGTAAGTTTGAGCTTATTTTGAAAATTTCCGCAAAATTCTCAACAAATAATGCACTTAGCCCACTTTCTTATACATCAAATTTCAATCTATGTCACTCTAGTTATATGTAGTATGAAAGTTGGCTCACTGCTCAATTATTTTTTTACCATATTATATATATATATATATATAATTAGGTTTTTCAAATATATATATACACACTATACCCGCTTCGATATGCAACTTGTTAAAATTAGTAAACTATAATTAAAGAAACAACTTGAAAGTTTACTTTTAAATGCCTGGTTACAAGTTTAAATATTCCCAACAACTTTACTTTATTCCCATAAATAACATTAACTTCAGCGGCCCAATCTTAAACAAAATACAAATATTATACAAAGTCAATGTTGATGCGGGTAAAAATTTAGGGACGAGTATAGTCATCATAATTCAAGACAATAACTATCCATATCCATCTCAAAATTATATTTCAATGCTCATACATGTTTCATTAATTAAACTTTTACAGGGATACTCACTATTGGAATGCAACAACAACAACAATCCAGTGGGATCCCACAAGTAGAGTCTGGGGAGGGTAATGTATACGTACACCTTACCCCAACGTTGGAGGGCAGAGAGGCTGTTTCCGAAAAACCCAAATCTAAGCGGAAGATGAGTACTAAAACTACCCCTAATACTGGCATTCTAAGAATCGAAGACAATGTACTAGTCAACTAGCCCTAATAAACCTGGAACAGATCAGAAAAACAAACGATGACCTTTTACCCTCCTACCCTAATCTTCAACCGTCATAAACTCATGTCAAGGGCCATGTCCTCGGTAAGCTGAAGTCGCGCCATATCCTACCTAATCACCTCTCCCCAGTACTTCTTAGGCCGCCCTCTACCTCTTCTCCTACCTGCCAGTGCTAGCCGTTCACACCTCCTCACTACTGAATCTAGGCTTCTCGTGCTCACATGCCCAAACCATCTAAGCCTCGCTTCAAGCATCTTATCTTCCGTAGGAGCCATGCCTATTTTCTCCCAAATATCCTCGTTCCTAATCTTGTCTAACATAATCTGCCCCCACATCTATGGCAACATCCTCATTTCGGCTACCTTCATCTTCTGGATATGAGGTTCTTGACTGGCCAGCATTCTCCCCCATACAGCATAGCCAGTCTAACTGCCGCTTTGTACAACTGATCCTTAAGTTTTGGTGGCACATTCTTGTCACACAGGACGCCGGATGCTAGCCTCTATTTCATCCATCCTGCCCCTATACGGTGTGTGATATTCTCCCCGTCCCCTTGGATAACTGACCCGAGATACTTAAAACTTCCTCTCTTGGGAACGACTTGTGAATCAAGCATGACGTCTATATCGGCTCCCCTTGACACTACACTGAACTTGCACTCTAGGTACTCCATCCTCGTTCTACTCAACTTGTAACTCTTAGACTCTAAGGACTATCTCAAAACCTCTAGCTTTTCGTTGACACCACCACGCGTCTCATCCATCAGTACTATATCGTTAGAGAATAACAGACACCGTGGCATCCCCCCCCCCTAAATATCACTATTGGAACGCATGTTAAGTTATTGGACAATTTTATGAGATTAGCTCTGACCTATGGGCGAAAATTAATGGGAATCTTACGGAAATTTCCCAAATAAATTCTAACTTACCAACCTCTAGCCATCGATTATAGACTTATCAAAACTAGCCAAGCAGATACAAAAATTGAAAATCCAAATAAATAGGGATTTTTATCTCCGAGAATTACACGCAAAGATGTCCTATATTTTTAAGCGTGATCGGCAACATTAGATGCAAGATGAAAAGGAAATTTCATGGATGATATAGCAAACAAGGTGATGAAATACAAAAAATATATACATATATAAAAAATGTATATACAAGGTTCGAAAAATCTAAGCAAAAAGGCATCTTCTTCAATGGGTATGGTTGAAATTCGTTGAAAACATATAGATGAGTCAATATACAAAATTCGACTGGAGTGTTTGGATTGATTTGGTATCAAAATCCGTACTTAAAATTGAGTTCATAAAATCTTCTACAACACATGTATCAAACATGTATCGCGCTTGTATCTCACACACATGTATACATGGATATAACTGTAATACACATTTGATACAAATATGATACTTTTGTTATACACAAATGATACATAGTGTGATACACATATCATCTTTTTCTAGGTTCATCTTATACTTTTGTCATAACCCAAATCTCACATGTCATGATGGCACCTATCGCAATACAAGGCAAGCTGACAATCACAATAAACCATGCATCTTTAAATTTGAAAACGGATTTAAATAAGCTCAAGAGTAATATCGTATAAATACTAACAAGAAAATACCGTGACTCATTACAATATCCCCCAAAATCTCAATGTCACCGAGTACATGAGCATCAAACTGACAACATAGTCTGACTTCATAACAATGTCTAGAAAGATAGAACAGTACAAATAAATAAAAGAAGGAGAATCAAGGTCTGCGGAAGCCAAGGCACCTGCCTCAAGAGTCTCCGATGGATAAAGCTCCAAAGCTAGTAACCGCCGTGCTTAGAAGTACCTGGATCTGCACATGAAGTGCAGAGTATAGTATGAGTACAACCGACCCTATGTACTCAATAAGTAAGAAGACTAACATTGGGCTTAGAGTAGTGACTAGCTCAACCAATACAGTCCAAATACAGATTTTTAAGCAATATAAATATGACAGGAGATATGACAATAATATCTTAGAGAAACTCATAATCTGTTGGTACACAGTACAGGAATGTAGACATGCTTCCAAGTTTAACAGTTAAGATCAATGTGCATGTCACATGTGATGCATCACAATGAAAACCTCACATACTCACACTCCCAGAGTAGTTAATCTAACTGTCTCAATTCTCGCTCATCACACTCAGTCACTCAGCATTGTACGGTACCTGCACTCACTGCTGGTATGTTAGACTCCAGAGGGACGCATCCTGCCCAAGCGCTAATAAAACCTACTGCGGCGCGTAATCCGATCCCATCATGAATCAATAATACCTACTGCGATGTGCAACCCGATCCCATCATGAGTCAATAGCACCCGCTGCAGCGTGCAGCCTGATCCTATCAATATCACTCACAAACAGGGCCTCGACCTCACTCAGCCAATAATCTCTTCAGTCTCTCGGGCTCACAACACTCATGCAAATCAGGCCAAAACAATGATACATGATATGGCAATATATGGTAATAAAGACTGAGATATGAACTACAATTTAAGCAAATAACTCAGCAGCAAAAGAACGACCACTGTGGGCCCCAATAGTACCAGTACATAGCCTAAACATAATTTCTAACATAAATCACAGCTCAAATTCTCCAACATATAGAATAGACATGAGTACTAGCAAGATTTAGTGGCTAGACAGTTGCACGGGATCGACCGAGTCACAATTACTATGGTGCACGCCCACACACCCGTCACCTAGCATGTGCGTCACCTCGATACCAATCATATAGCATGTATTCCAGGGGATCATACCCTCAGAATCAAGTTTATAAGTGTTACTTGCTTCAAACCGTGCAAATCTCTACTCCAACAAGCCCTTGCTTTGCGATTCAGCCTCCAAACGCCTCGAGTCTAGCCACAAATAACTTGATACAATTAACACAATATATAGGAATCAATTCCATATGAGAAAGCAAAGTTCTTTAATAAAAGTCAAAAAGTCAACTCAAAACGTCAACCTTGGGTCCACGTCTCGGAATCCAACGAAATTAGCAAAAGTCCAACACCCATTCAACCACGAGTCCAACCATACGAAAATTACTCAATTCAGATCACAACTCGACCTTCAAATCCTCAATTTTAAGCCTATGAAGTTTCTATAATTTTCGCTAAATTTTCCAACCCAAAACACTAATTAAATGATAAAAGCAATGATAGAATCATGTATATTAACTAAATCCCAGTTAGAATCACTTACCCGAATCACTTCCTTGAAAATCCCTCCAAGAATCGCCTCAATCCGAGCTCCCAAAATCAAATTATGAAATATAAATCTAATCCTCATTTTTGATATTTAACAGTCTACCCAGATGTTCCTCTTCGCGATCACGGAAAGTCCCTCGCGATCGTGAAGAACAAAATAAGATGCCCTCCAAAAATCGCCTACGCGAATGCGAAGACCAAGTTGAGAATGCGATGGTCATCACACCTGACCCTGCGCGAACGCATTCACACCTCTACCATCGCATATGTTTAAAGCCTAACGCCCAACTGACCACTCCTCTGCACGATTGCGTTGACCCCCTCGCGTCCGTGATGACCTGAGCCTCATGAAGCTACGCGAATGGGAACACACTATCGCGAACACAGAAAATAAATCCCTAATTGCCAACAAGAACCCTTCGTGATCGCGATCCTCCACTCGCTGTCGCGACCCAACCTCGGGGGCCCGCGACCGGGCACCGAACCCTGCTTGCAGAGTACCGGCGAACCCTGTACATGACTACCCTTATTATTCGTAAGGTACGCATACTTGCCAACACGGCAATAACGACATTATACCTGTCGACTATAATGACATTACCTGTCGCAGCAATATACCATAATATAAACATACATTCACCACAACATAACCCACTGGGCTATATACAAAACCATACACACAATACATATGATGCCAACTAGGCGACATAATTACACATAGCCCAACTCCTGTTTATACATACTGACAACCTGTCTAATGAGCCTCTATGGAATGTATACAAAATACTTAGTCGGAACAGGACCCCGACATGCCCAAAAATATTTATACAAAAGCATACCCAAGTATAGCAAGTCCGAAAGATGAACCTTGCTATTTCTGCTGGACTGATATGGTAGCCTACTGTGGAGGAGGAGCTTCACCTGTCAATCTATTAGGACCTGCAGCACGATATGCAGCGTCCACGACAAAGGACATCAGTACAAAATATGTACTGAGTATGTAAGACAGGAATATATATAACTGAAGGCAATAACATAACAATACAATAGGAGTATACAACTCATGAATACTAGGATTTACCTCCAAGGGCTACATACCTTTAACATATTCATTATGGAACTCATCTCCATCATTTCAGAGATTCAAGACATATTTCATTATCACAAGTCTGTTACTTTCATACGGATTCATTATATCCAATGCGTTAAGTATTCATCTCTTTAGTTTACACCTGCTTTACTGTGGGTTTCTTACATTAAGAAAATCGTGCAAATACATTCATCATATATTCAATCCCTTTATACAATCATCGCACATACGTCCTCATAGGACCATAATCAATAAATATGCCTCCATGGGCTCATAATCATAATCATCGTTACCATTATCGTTATCACATATATTCACACACACATATACCTCGGGCTCATAATTATATCATAACTATAGTCATAACCTCGCCTTTGCGAGTTTTATAAAAGCATATGCCTCCTTGGGCTTGTACTTATTAATACCATTATTACTATTATCACATACCCGACTAATCGGTGTTTATACGTCATCATTGCCCGGCCGAAATCATTATGGCTCGGTGTGTCGTCATTAGCCCGGCCAATTCATTATGGCTCGGTGTATCGTCATTAGCCCGGCCAATTCATTATGGCTCGGT